>PNEQ01018156.1:0-34237 GCA_003012365.1 Medauroidea extradentata | reverse complement strand
GCTATTCATGTAAATGTACTCACTCCAGGGTCTCGCAATTAGCACACAGACAGTAGCTATTCATGTAAATGTACTCACTCCAGGGTCTCGCAATTAGCACACAGACAGTAGCTATTCATGTAAATGTACTCACTCCAGGGTCTCGCAATTAGCACACAGACAGTAGCTATTCATGTAAATGTACTCACTCCAGGGTCTCACAATTAGCACACAGACAGTAGCTATTCATGTAAATAATTACATTCAGCTGATATTTACAATTTTCTAATTTTCTTATTCCTACAGTTTATTGTCAACTTATGAATAGCGTGCACTCAAAAAAACTATATATTTTTTTTGTAAAATTGCAGATAACAATAAAAATTCCAATCTATGTGGCATTAAGTGTACAATTTGGCATTGCATATCGCTATGTGACACCGTTTTAACTAAACACATGTCTGCTGCAGCACATTCCCAATGTTTGGTGAGACATTAATTAAAATATCTCTGTTGTAATCTCAAGATCTTTAATATTAATCACTTACCCCTTTTAATTCTGAATTTGGAGATCAGTTTTGATGTGTTTAGCATTTTAGCAGAATCCGATCCAGGTCTTGTTGCAACTCTACATATCAGTATGTATCACGATAAAGGAGGAAGTAAATTTTGTTTTGCTTCGGTTCCAGTTTGTTTATTAACATATTTATAATCGTAGCTGTCTTTGTATTTGAATGAATAAACAAAATAAGTAATTGCATTACAAATATATACATTTTGTTATTTTTTCAACCTCATCTTGTGGATCTATTCTAGAGTTTGATGCACAATGTACTGTAAGGAATATATTTAAAAAAAACTTAGTGAACGCACTGTGATTCGTAATTGTATCCTCGCCTTTAGAAACCTCGCAACATACACCTAAACCACCTTGACTTAAAAACAATTATTTTTATACATATTCAGTATACAAATTACTGAAATTAAGTTTCAATTCAGAAGCACGAAATTAATGTGATGTTAACTTTATCCTAAAAAATTCATTCCAGAGGATATCATTTGTGTAGGGGCCAATAACTGACCAACCTATGATATTGGTAGTCTATATACTCTCTTATTTTTTTTACAAAAAATCATTTTAACTTAAATACTTATATAAAATATATATTATTTTTGAATTCACAATAGTTATAAAACTACACAGAATTCTTTTTTGAGGTGACATGACATATAGCACATATGATCTGTTAGCGAGCAGCATACACTTCACGCACGTAACTTGAATCGACTGATTGTTCAGAACACATTTTAAGTTACCAGTGTTGCCAGATGTACAAGAATTGTCGTATTTGTACAAAGATTTAGGAACTGTGCACGATGTAACTTTAGATCTCGTACGCATTTGTATGAGAATCTTGCTATTAAATTGAAGCATTTTTAATAGGCAGGTAAAGAAATTCCTTAATATATTTGAAAATAACTGTTACATTGCAAATTTCCATAAACAATAACTTGAGTGAGATTACCCTTTCTATATAATTAACTCTACGCACTAAAATTTGTTCACAGTACTGTCAGTATTTTGGAAAATGACCCCGCCTTTAAGACAGAGGATCTGTATCTACGCAACACCAACATCTTTTATAACTTCCAATTTTTTTATGAACTACATTTTGTAAGTAAAATTATTAACAAACTAAAATATTTTACTCAAAATATTAGTACATTTAATTCGTAAATACTAATAAAAGTATTTATACTACATTATTAGTATTATTTTTCTATGGGGGTATCTATGACTAGCGTAAAATCCTTCTATATGAGGGTATAGGAATAGAATGTTTTGTATGTATCGTCAGCTGAGCATCATGTTAGTAATGAACATGAGTCACCCTTTCACGCAGGATAAGAGCTACAGAAAGTCGTGCAAATATGTACTACAGTACCGTTGTATCGTGCGAAAAGCATGTTTTCTTTATATGTGTAGACAGGCGATAACTTCTGTTAGATTATGGACGAACTTCTGAGATGCATTTATCATATTCTCAATTCTGTTTCACTGTCTGTCTGTTATGTTAAAAATCTTAGTTGCCTTTATAGAACTTCCTTACATTTTATATTTTTTTTTGTTTTTAGTCATTTTAAATGCAAAGTGTGCAAAACGATCATAGTCTACAGAGCCGCGACTTTCGTGCGAGCGTGCGGCAGAATTAAAGGGACCTCGGCGCACACTATGTGACATCCTGCGGCAGCCATATGTACGCAAGTCTCGTGTTTCGTAAAGACTCAGGTAACAGTACATATCACGGCCTAGAGAATTCTTGCGATTACTAACTGCTCTCCGACTATACTTTGACACTGATCTGACTTATTTCTCGGAGCTCCGAGGAAGAGAGTTGCCGCGAGATTTCTGGACTTTTGATTAAGGGTATATAAGGTGGCTGTGCCGCTGTTTGAGAGCGTTTTGCCGAAAGTGATCATGTGTGCGAGTGTGTCGTGGTGACAATGATGGGTTGCAAGCGGCGTTCAAGAGTTACTGCGATATCGTTTGCTGCGAGGTGTAGTGTCAACGATGGCGTTTCGGAACTACAGAGGACTATCGGCGTGCTCTCAGAGCTAGAACATTAGGTCTGCCATTTGTGAGTGATCAGAGAGACATTTTATGTAGAGAGAACCTGTATAGAGGCCTGCGACTTTATTATATTAACTGTTTTACATGTATGTGTTCTGTAATTATTTGTTTTGTTATCAACTTGTAACGAACTGTTGACTTTTACAGAGCTATTTATTTAATATTGATTGATAATTAGTGTCATTCAGACTTTGTGGTGTAGATAGTTGTGAATGGATTAGGCTTTGTTCTGCTTATTTTCTTGTATTTAATATGATCCATTCCTCAGTGTGTACCTTGCCCAACTTGTAACACGGGTGACAGAAGAGGGATGAAACACTTACTTAAAATAAATGATTACATAAATAAATAATTTTTTAAATTAGATATTTAGATAAAATGGTTAAATATTCTAAGCTGTGTAATTTTAGGTAGATAAAGAGTATATGGTTGCAAGAAAAATTACTAGTGAAGTGGAAGGATTGTGAGCCCTGATAGAGGAAATGAGCAGATAAATTTAGAATATTAATGGAACTGTTGAAAATGGACAGTGTAGATAGGAAAATTGATAGTGTTCGTGATTATGTAGATAAGTAAACAGACAGTGTTAATAAAAATGTAGAAAAGAAAATAGAAGGAATCAGAGAGCTAGTGCATACAAAAGTAGGGTATGTGGACAAGGAAATTGAAAGTGTTTCAAATAGTGGACATAACTATTAACAATGTCTGCAAATTAGTGGGCCATAAAATGGGCAGTTTTAATGAAAATGTGGACAAGAAAAAAGGAAGTGTGAAAAAAGATATGCATAAAGAGAGATGAGTGTCTTATGGGTGGAATGAAAGGAATTTCTACAGTGACAGGCGGGTGAGCAGCTGCGAACGTGAATTGATGGGGGGGGGGGGAGGAAGGGTGGACAAGGGGACAGAGGGGACAGAGTGGGAATTTGTACCAACCGTAAGTTTTTTATGTATAAAATATTACAATTTCTGCCAACAGTATAAGACTCGAAAACCACTTAAATAGCACAAATTTTCAGACTAAAATCCAGAATTTCCCAGGGGAGGACCAACACCAATGTGAAATTGTTGCAACCCTGAATGGTTGGCCATAAGAGCCGAGTGCCTACCTGCTACCTGTCAGCAGTGTTGAGAGGTTTTGCACTCAGTATACTCCAATATCTGGATGGATGGTCGTAGAGACAGGGGTGAACTTCACTGTTGTCAAGTCGGATATCGTAGAGTCCTTCCCCCAGCAATCACAATATCGGAATATCAGACAGTTATTTTTAAAAATCTGTAACCAGAGAGACAACACAAGTGAAAAAGGGGGAGGGGGTAAATTGTGAAACTAAAACTTGGTGATCTCATCTTATAGCACCAAGTTACATAGCAAATATTGCATATGCATCTTTATTGGGACTAGATGTACTGGGCAAACTAGGATCCTTTAATTGACACTTGACTGGGAGTCATAAGGGTAGATGAAGCAGAGTTGGTATTGAGGCCACGCCCAGAACTATCATCACTAATCAGTTGTCCAGTTGTTTACCAGGTCAGTACTAATCTGACAACTTTCAGTGAAACTGTGATACCTGGTTGTTGTGTAGGTAATTATGTGAGGTGCTTAGGGTTAATGAGTAACCTGTCTGATGAAGTACTTGAAGCAAGGACTTTATTTTCATCAAGCTTTGATAATCTATCTGTTAGAATTATAAACATGAATAACAAAGCAATTCGTCTTAAGGAGGTGGCCACAATTGGGTTGTGTAAGCAGGTTTCCTAAATAATCACAACGAAACAAAGGAAAACCTGTACTGGAGACAAGAGAAGGCTGCTGCAGAACTGTCAACGAAGAATCAAAGTGCCTTTTTATTTTGTTTAAATGAACTTGTTAGGACAACTGCAGCATGCCACCATATTGATACAGGAGAGACCAGGCCTATTAAGCATCCCCCTAGGCATCTGCCTCTGGCCTCACGCAAAATTGTTGATGACATTCTGAAGAAAATGAAGGATCTAAATTGTAATAGAACCATCGGTCAGCCGATGAACATCTCCCATTTTGTTGGTTATAAAAACAATGATTTCTCAACAAAATTTTGTGTCGTTTACCTGTGGCTGAATGATGGGACCAGCAAAGATTCGTAACCACTCTCTCGGATGGAAAGCACATTGTACAGCCTGGCTGGGCCCATAATGCTTCTCAGCCTTGGACATAAAAAGTGGCTAACTGTAATGTAAAGTGGTAACAGATGATAGAGGGAAGACAGTTTTTTCTGTACAAGGAAAGGGAACTTGTCAATTCAAGATCATGCCTTTTGGACTATGTCATTCTCCATTAAACATTTGAATAACTAATGGATACGAATACCTTGAATATTTTTAGGTTTATTTAGATGACATCGTGGTCACAGGGAAGACATTCGAAAATCACTTGACATGTTTTGATTGAATGTTTCAGAAGGTAACATCAGCTAATTATAAGCTGGTTCTTTGATGAAAGTGCCATGAATTTTCTTTGGCGTGTAGTGTCGGCTAAAGGGGTAGAAAGAGATCCTGAGAAGACGAAAACAATCAGAGACTGCCCACAGCCAACTGATCGGACTAAGGTAAGGAATTTCCTGGAGCTGTGTGCTTATCATCGGCGTTTTGTGCATGGGTTTGCCACAACAGAAAAACCGTTATAAGAATTGGCTCAGAGCAAAACAAAATTTCTCTGGACCCTCGAATGTGAATTCTCATTTAGAAATTTTTTTGGATATTTTGGTTTCACTTCCTGTCATAGGCCATCTTAGCTGTGATGGCGAGTTCATTTTTGACACAGATGCCAGCGATATGGGGATTGGTGCTGTGTTGTCATAGATGCAGGGAGAGAAATTGCATTAGAGAGTTTTAGCAAAGTGTTACATAAGCCAGAAAGAAATTACTGTGTAACTTTCAGGGAGCTTCTGGCAATGGTTAGACTTTTTTACCATTACTTCTACAGACAGCATTTTATTGGACGAACATATCACACTTCATTATGCTGGTTACTAACTATCAAAAACTACGAAAGGCAAATAACTCGGTGCAGGTTTCCACAGAACTGCCAATATATTGTCCAGATGGAGCAAATGTGCTCCGATGGGTAGTGCCAAGATAATGAGACTTGGAAGACACCAACGGTTTGAAGAACTATAATCCAAGTGTTTACAACTGGCTATGAACCTCTCTCTGGAATTACGAAAATATTGGCGAAGAAGTGAGAATTGACTCTTCTCTTTGTCCAACATTATCATGGAATGAAAGGGGCCAGCACGCAAATTGGGCTGAGCTATCTGATAAAAGTGCTACAACCAAAGCATATTGGGCACAATGAGATTCTATACCTCTGAGAAATTGGGTTGTTTACCAACCTAGGAGAGGGAAGATGGTAAACAAACTAGTCTGCAGCTGGCACTCCCAGAAATTAGGGTACCAGAGGTGCTGAAGAACTTCATAGTTCAGCAACTGGAGGAAATTTTGGAATTAACAAGACTAAACAAAGTTATATTACTATTGTCTTGGCTACATTGCAAGGACGATGTTGAGAGGTGATGCAGAACAAGTGATTCTTGTGCTGGAAGGAAGGGACCAAGAATTACAGGATGTGGTCATCTTCAGAAATACATTTTTGGAACCCCATTTGAGAGTATAGTAGTATACATTTTGGGTCTCTGCAATCGACAAATGGGAATAATCAATACATATTGGTGGTACAAGACTTATTTCACCAAGTAGCCCGAAGTCATACAAATGCTTAATCAAGAGGCTAACACTGTTGCTGACGCTGTAATGAAGCATGTATTCTCAATGCTTGGAGTACTAGTTGAACTTCACTCCGACTAGGACCGCAACTTCGAATCCAAGTTATTCCAGGAGGTGACGAAAATTTTGGGAATGAAGAAGCACATGGGCTACACCTTTGCGACCTATGTCAGATGGAATATTCGAAAGGCTGAAGCATACCTCGGAACATTTGTGGTAGATAATCAAAAGAATCGAGACTCGAATGTGTCACTGTTCCTCCTCTCATATCGGTCTGCAGTCCATGAAGCAACAAGTGGAACACCTTCTAAGATGCTGTTAGAGAGGGAGCTTCGCCTTCCAAGTGAGCTACTGTTTGGAATAACAACATAAACAGAGCAACCTGCTTCAACTTTGCCAGCCAGTGAACTGTGTCAAGTGTTGGGCACAATCCATGACTTTGCTCGGCAACATTTAAGGGTCAACAGCTACCACATGAAAACGAGGCACGATATGAAGGGACCTGAGGAGACGTTTCAAGAGGGGCAGCTGGTGTGGCTGTACAACCCATAGCGATGAAAAGGATACTGTATGAAACTACAGAAATGCTGGGAAGGCCATTACCAAAATGTGAAGAAGATATTTTACGTGGTTTTCCAGATTGTTTGCATTGGCTCTCCGAAAAAAAAATCAAGGTTGTGCAAATTGACATACTGGCTCTCTATGATGGACCATAGACGGTCGTGCCCGCTCGGAACGAACAGACTTCAGGAGGGGGCAGTGTAGCATGCAGAGACTATTGAGAGCAGTATAAGGTGATACAGTAGAGGCAGGACTGAAGGATCACTGCGCACACTTTGTGGCTCACATTACCCTTTGCGACATGCCGCGGCAGTCATCTGTACTTCTACATCGAGTTTGGTAAAGACACAAATATCAGAATTATTGTGCCTACTAACTGATACCCGACTGCACTTTAACCTTTATTTAACATATTTCTCGGAGATCAGGGAAAGAAATTTTCCGCGAGATTTCTGGACTCTTGATTTAATAGCATATGGTAAGAGAGCTGTGCCACAGGCTGAAAGTGTTGTTGCCGAAAGGCATCCTGTGTGCGAGTGAGTCGTGGTGATAGTCATGGGTTGCAAGCGACGTTCAAGAGTTTTCGGCGATATTGTTTGCTGCGAGGAGTATTGTCGACGAGGGCGTTCCGTGACTTACAGAGGACTATCGGGGTTCTCTCAGAGATAGGGCATTAGGTCTGCCATTTGTGAGTGGTCACAGAGACATTTAATGTACAGAGAACCTATAAAGAGAACTGAGACTTTATTGTTTTGATTTTATAAGTTTGTGTATATAGTAATTGTTTGTTTGGTTTGCTATCAACTTTGAACATACTGGTGACTTTTACGGGTACATTTATTATATATAGTGATTGATTTTAGTGCCTTTCTGACATTTTGTTGTAGATACAGAACACAATACAATACAGAGTAAAAAAAACTACAGTGTGCTTGTCATAGATTCACCTACTACAATATCAAAAGAAGAGACTACATAACATAGTTATTGTCACAATCTGGCTGGTTGGCTAAAATCAACTCTCCTAAGCGGAACACATTAGTTCTTATCCTCCAAAATTGTTCAACAAAACACAGTTCATTCATAAAATTAGACACAGGTAAAACTCTCAGATACCCCGACACAGAAGTGATCATTCATCTACAATGATATTCATCACTAGAATGTGTTATCAGAAGAACAAAAAATAAAAATAAATAAAATTTTCGCCAACACATCTCCCAGACACTATTTCACTGACTGCTACACATACTGTATCTATCCCTAATTGAAAGCCGTATCCTTTAATGTAAACCAGTAATTAAATTGTAGGAATTTAACTTTCTATTGTTTGTATCATTTACTGTAATATGGAGCTGTGGTTGGCGCAGTGGATAGAGCAACCACTTCCTACCAAAGCAGTCCGAATTCGATTTTTATATATTCATGATGTAATCTACTGTAATTATTTATTTGGTTGTACAGTTTACAATAAGAATATGTTACGCACTGAAAGTTGAAACTGGCCTTTTAGCTGGACTTTGTACGTATAAATACTAACAACAAAAATAAATAAAATTAGTGTTTATATAGTGTACTGACCAATTAACTGACTTTTCCATTAAAATTCTGCATACAATTTGTTGCATTTATTCAAATTTTATTTACAGCTATTTGAAATTAAATTGGCTGTCACATTAACACTATCTACTTTTCGAGGAAGTTTGTGTAAATCTCTAAAACAAACACATGGGGCTATTTTTTTTGCAATGCTACAGTGACTGAAATTTGTACATAACACTGTCTGATGCAATACCACGGCACAGCAGGGAAATAATGGAAAAATATAATGCAATAAAACATTGGGAACATTGATGAAAAGTACAAAAGATGCATATTCCTGACAATAAAAGATAGAATGATAATCCAGTGTTCTGCACTGTGAATGAGAGGCAGTATACAGATAAGTCATGTTCTATTTTTAAAAATTCAGAGTCACCTATTTTACTATTCAGAAACTTAGTATCATTACCTGAAATTTTGGGTTCACAAAGAGAGGTTCGGGTTGGTTTACACACATGGATAGTTCTTTTTCGATTAAGTTTTTAATATAAGTGTTAAGGTGGTCGCCTGCCCTGGCCGCTCAGCGGTATGTGGATATTCGGTCGTTGCTAGATTATTTCCAAACTGCTAATCTTTCACTGTTGATGTCTGCTAAAGAAATATCATCCAAAGAACATTATACGTGTGTATATCCGATTCAGGTTCACCACTACCTTATTGACATATTTTCTAGCGACAGAAAATGGGTGTTTCGCTGGTTTTTAAGGCACGAAAATCTTGACACAGAATATATTTTAAGGTATGAGCGTATGCAATTCACATTAATTTTTTAACTATACATCACGAAATGACAGAATCACCTCTGAATGTTTCATAGAAGCAGATTGTCGACGAGAAGACTACACACTAGTTCAGTGACTTGCACCTAGTGTCTAGAGAAATGCATGATGAGCATGCTGTGTCGGCCTTACCGCAACTGCACATTTAGGCCACAAAAGGGCTAAATACTTCTATCCATACGGCCACCTATAACTCGGGTTTTATGGCAAAGTGAGGATTGTGTGTGCATTACAGTAGATAGGTTATGTCGGTCCGAGAACAACAAGGTTGAGGGTTTGGTGCCTCAGGTCCGTGTCCGTCATCTTGGATGACGTCACCCTGACGACATATTGGATTATGTCACCGGCCGCCATCTTGTTTCCCGCCGCATCCTGTTTCCGGTCGCCATTATGTTTCCCGCCACCATCTTGTTTCCAGTCGCCATCTTGGATTATGTCACTTTCAAAATTTTCCAAAACTAACCCAAAATTAAAAATATTCTAAAATAATTTTGGATCCATCCGCCATCTTGGAATGAATTCCCCCACCTCCTAATTTTCACAGTCATTTGTTTACATGTTCTGGAGGCCACCATATTTAATTTTTAAATTCCAGCCAATTTTCAACAGTCATTTGTTTACATGTTATAGAGGCCGCCATATTTAATTTTTTAAAATTCTCTGCCAAAATAATATAATATTATGTTTTGTTCTAGGAATGACCACCAGAGGCGCTACTTTGAGGCACCAGTTTTGTTTTCTTATTTGCTCACTTGAATCGACTCCACCAGTAAGATACATATGTGCTTAAGGGTGTTGGGTAATGAACCATAAGCGGGACTCTCGCCTCTATCACCAATATTTTTTTCATGCTTACCTTCAAACATCTAGATTGACAAGTCTTGACTAGTATTATACACAGAGATGTATCAACGACATCAATCATAATTATTTCAATTTTAAAAACATTCCACTCATACTTTCCTCCTGCTCTCACATTCATCAGCTCCCCAGCAACAAGCATCATCTCTCATTTCTCCTGCTCTCTCGTTCCACTCATACTTTACTCCTGCTCTCTCATATATCAATTCCCCAGCTAAAACCGTCATGTCCCATTCCTTCTCCTCCTCCCCTCCCTTAACTCCCCACAAGCCGACCTCTTCCTGATTCCCATTGTACATCACCTTGGTAAGGGGTGTCGTAATCGGCAGCCATCTTTGTTTCCTATTTACTCACTTAATTCGATTCCACCAGGTGACATATGTGTTTAAGGACGACATGGAATATACCATAGACAGGACTCTTGCCCCTATCATCACTATTATGTATTATGCTTACCTCTAGGCAGTATAATACTTCGTTGCTGTATGACTGACATCATGATATTCATTCTCAATTATTGCGTATTTTAAAACCTTTTATAGAAATGTAATAGTGTAGCATGTAAATACTGATTGAGTGTACAAGGACTGGTGCATCTGATGCTCTTTAAGAAAAAGTTATGACAGGCTTATGAAATAATGTCTCTCAAGACACACATTGAAAATTTTAAAAGTCTAATTTATTTAAAAACTAAAAACACTATATACACAACACAATAAAAAACTATATACACAATATTTACACTATATACAAAGTACACTATTCTTGAGTCGACTAGGAAGGTCCTCGTCCCACCTATATCTGGAGGAGAAGAGTTTACTCCTGGATACGAGCGGTGGTGGTGTGGAGGATCTCCACCATGAAGTGCTGAGCCTGAAGCTGGTGCTGCAGCTACAGGATTCCCTCATGCTGGCCCGAACCTGGTAACGCAGCGCACAGGGCTATCGCCGCACTTCCTACCTAGCATCCACACCTTCCGCCTCCTCTTCCTGCTCGCTGTCATTTTTAACTTCGTCCAGGTCCTTGGTTCACACGGTGGATGACCCTATTGTTGAACACAGAGCGTGCTCACCAACTTCATTCTCAAGGGGTAGAACCTCAACCTTGGAGACACCCATCACGGTAGCCCTGTAGTGTTGTCCTCTTCATCGCTCCACAGCAATGGTAGAGATGGATGCACTGGTGAAGCCGATCTACGAAGTGACGACCGTCTTCGGTCGCACCCGATAAGAATGAGTGGTAGTGCTAGAGTATATGCCTCATTATAAGTTGAATTATATCATCAAATGCTTCGACGTCTTCCTCTAATAAGGCACGGAACACTTCCTGCTCACTCGACTAGACAATATGAACTGGTACAGATGTAAACACCCGCTAGCCTCCCTGCACACATCCTCTCTTCGCACGTCGGAGAGGTCTCTACGCGCGGAGCATGACTCAACCAGGTCTGCGGCCGCACACGGGACAGTCCAGAGCCTCGCGAGGGAGAGATGACCAAACTGCTCGCCTTACTCCGACCCGCTCATCGCCTCGAGTTTCAACACGCTCAGAGTACATGTGCGCAGTCATCACAGATTGCCTCCCAGACACCCCAGTAGCAGTTTTATACCATTACCAGTAAAATAACTTTTGCTTTTAAATAATAACGCAGAAATTAAGTTTTAAGCAATTATATTAATTTTTTCCTCCATACATAAGAATTCACATTATTTATACATAATGTCTAATTGACGAATGCAACTGTCGTGGCTTGCATCGAACCCCAGCCATCGCTCAAAAACTTTATTTCCTTTATTCTTCAAAACCTTCTCGACTAAATACGTGTTTGGATACTTGGTAACTTTAATTTCTTCGCCGTAATAACCTCCTCGAATAGCCTGGGCTTCCACATCTTCTAGGAAGTAGGTCCTTGGTTCGTAGTGACGAATCTTGGCCACTTTAAATATTTCGGTGCTCCAGTTTGGTGTGTAGCCTTTAGTAAATGTTCCCTTCACTCGCGATATCCTTACATAGTCTCCAACCTTCACTTTATGCATGTGCAGGTCTAGTTTCTTCTTATTTTTATAAACAGCATGCAGTAAGAGTTGTCCTTGACATCCACAGGCTTCATGTTCGTGGTCCGATGTACTTTATTGTTATAGTTCGAGACCAGACGAGATAAAAATATCTATCCACCTGTAGTTTCCTTGAGCTGAGAATGTTTTCTACATTTCATTCTTCAAAGTACGATTATAGCGTTCCACAACACTAGTCTTAACACCACTATGGATTGAATAATGGTTTGTTTTATATTTTACCATCAGGGCTAGGAAATTAAAATGGTACAATTCCTTGCCGAGGTTAGTGTGAAGGTTCATGCATGGGCCTTTATCTTGCAAAACAACATTCATTGCATTAGTTACGTCCCTGCCGCCCTTAGTTTTTTATGGTCACAGCCCACGAATACTTAATGTAGCAGTCAAGAACTGCCAAAATGTACTTGTAATCTATATACTTGCAAGCAAAATGAAATAATTTCAACCGAGTCTTCTAGATACAAGTCCTTCAAAGCAAACACCCACACTATTCTTCGAGACCAGTTTCACCTTGCAGGCTTGTGAAGCTCGCTAGCTGTCTTTTGAGATCTAATTCTATGTATCTGTTTCACATAATTCTTTGATGATGCTAGATATTTCACTTGTATGTGAAATATTTCTGGCCTGCTGAGAGGCAAGTAGTATACGTCTGTCTACAATTTCGTTAACACCATTCCAGTAAATATATTCAGGAATTCTCCCAATTTCCTTTTTCTTATGTAGATCGAAACCAGAACCTATGTATGACCCACACAACTCTGTGCACTCTATGCAACCATCTCCTCACACAACTATGCATTCACCTCACGTTCCACAACCATCTCCTCACACAACTGTGCATTCTAAACGTGCTCCACAATCATCTCCTCACACAACTATACACGCTCCACATGCTCCACAGTCAGTTCCACACCAGTCTCTACATGCTCCACACATGATTATGCATTCTCCACACATGCCTCAACTCCCATTTACTTATGCTGGGCATAGCTCCACATATGCTGCTCACGCTCCACACCAGTCTCCACATGCTCCACACCAGTCTCCACATGCTCCAACCTCACTCTCCTCACATCTCCTCACATCTTCATATCCTCCACTCATGACTACACAAATTCTGCATGCTCCTACCTCGTTGAGAGCCACCATATTTCATTTATCATTAGTTCTATTGTGTGGAAAATATGTTTAATTAATTTTACTCAAGTATGACTTACACATTTTAGCTATACTACATTAAACTAAAAATAATACTCATCTCAAGTCCACTCACATCAGACTTTTACAATAGCTTATAATTTTCATACCTTGGGTAGTAGGATTACATTATTTTTTATTCTGTGACTAAAGTATTCTTCGCTTCCACTTATTATATAGTAACATAAAATCACAGGACCCACATTGAAATAACCAGTTCCAGCCTACAATTACCTGAGGCAAACCATCAAGAATGACCTAATGCGATCCATCAACCAACCACATAACTTTCAGTATGAAGTTATTTATCATAGTTCCCATTTTTCTACATTAAATTTCACAACAGCACTATATTTTAATTTGTTATAGTAAATTATAATTCATTTACAGACATACATTATCAAACAATCATGCCACTCTATCTAACATATATCTGGCATTACTCATAACACAACTCAACTTCTCTGATCAGTTTCACCTTAACATGCCTTTACATGGCTCAGAAACCATAAGCGATCCTGACGTCAACTAAAATTTAGGAACATTCGACCATATTACACAACCATAATTCAAGTATACACCAACCTAACTCTAGCAGTCATATAGTCCAAACCTTAAATATTACGAAACGTACCAACCACCCCATTTACTGTACTTGCATTACAGAAATATTACCAGACAGGGTAAGGAGGTAAGATGCCATTCAATATCCACAAGCACAGGGTAGCAGTCAACTTCTACAGCTATAGTCTACATAAAGAGACCAACAAAATTGTCATCTAACAACTGAGCTAACTACTCCCTACCACTGAAACGACTATATAAACCATCATTTTATTCATCACATCAGTACTCCTAGTATAAACATACATACCACCCATTATATTTACCTTAAGAACACAACTACAAAGAGAAAAATAAAATAAAAAAGATACAACCAAACTGCATACGTATCATCTATCACTAAAACAAAACTTACTTAGTAATGAAACCCCTTTGGCATTTCATATCTCAGACCGAAATTCCACCTGAAACGCAAGCCATACATAAAAAAATCATATTTTCACAACCGAACACCATTGTAATAAAAATAAACTCATTAACGAAAAAATGAACTACAGGCACTAACATTCAAAATACAAGCAAAAACCTGTAGAAGAACTTCTCTCTATGCACTGCAAGAACAGTACATAGCACCGCAGGTACAGCACAAGCATAGTTCCCTCCACACACAACAATGCACGCATTTCCACAGGCACCACTATTTGTACTGCAGACACAATCATCATCTTCCCATCCATATTTTCCAACCACAAGAAGCATTTACACTGAAGGAATGGGAAATGTCCCTCACCCTATATACAAAACTCTACATCCCTGTAAACATATCACCATATGACTGGATTTGTTTGTATGGATATACTCCATTGCAAAATAAATGACTGTCACAAGAAAACTAAAAGTAAAAATAAGACAAGAAAACATAAATAAGCAGAGTGTGCTTTAGTCATCAGGATACATACACAACATGAAATTCCAAAACTGGAATCTGGTCAGATAAAACAAGGAAACAAACAGAAAAAACCTAGGTTGACTTGCGACGCAACGATGAGACGAAACAAAAACACAAACATAATTACAGCAAACGACACAAGATGAGACTAAACAAAACACAAAGATGTCGGACACAAACAGAAAAAACGACAGACAACACAAACAATGAGACGAAATAAAACACAGTAGTTTTCCAAACAGTCAGTATGAACGACGTTTCGGGAACTGAGACTGGAAAAACCATGGGTTTATATAGGGTAAAGCCCCTTATCGTGCTCAGCCAATGGGAGACGAGCTGTCTCCTGATTGGTCGCGCAGCATGTATTGACTCTGATTGGTTGTGGTGGGTTGAGTGTTTGTTTTTATTTTGTGCTGTAAATTTGTTTCTCTTTTAATCTATGGGATCCACATATTTTTTAATTCAATGCTCTGTTGACTGAAAATATTACTATTGCTGATAATATAGGCTGATTCTTTTATTTTTCTTGTAATTTTTTCAGTTTCCTGTGTAAGTGGTTTAGATTCTTCCCAAAGGATTTTGTGGCTATTTTCCCATGCATGTTCGGCCAGTCTAGATTTTTGGGTTTCGCCTTTTTTGCAATTGTTTTTATGTTCTTTAATGCGGGTTGATAGAGAATGAGTCGTCACAAGCAAATATGTTAATTTTAGTGGTAAAATTATTATGCTAATTTTTATTTATACTTTCAAGATAGAGGTCCGTCATAAGATCCTCATGTGGGTCTTTGCAAAATATTCTACATTCAGTCATTTTAAGCCTTGATGCCTAAACATAAAACATCCATTACTCTACCCACAGTGGCATGAAGACCAGTAACGAGGAACAATTTAATTGGACTTTGTAGATTGAAAAGTATGTCAAAAATATTCAGCACAACGGACCCAGGGCTTACTACGTTGATGGCATGGAAGGCAAAGATATTCAAGGAGGTTAGTGCAGTGAAGAAATTCAAGTTACCAAGTATCCAAACACGTGTTTAGTCGAGAAGGTTTTGAAGATTAAAGGAAATAATGTATTAGTGTGTTGGCTTGGGTTTGAGGAAAGGCATTACTGTTGGATTTGCATATCGAACATTACATTTAATTAATGTAAAGTACTCTTTCTTATTTACAAAGGAATTAATAAATACTTTTTTAACTGAATTTCATTACAATTATTAATAAGAAATGGACCTTTATTGGGAATGTTAGGTCTGTGATGACTGTGCACATAAACTTTGAACATGTTAGATATTGAGGTGATAATTTTGTTGGGTATGGCATGTAACTGTATTCGTCATCATGCCTGCAGGGTGCTGGACTGTCTCAGGTGTCTGATGAGCTGGGAAGTTAAACTCGAAGATGAGCAACTCTCGCACTTCACTGCGACCCTTAAGCACATGCTCACCCCCTTCCCTCCAGGTAGTGGTTCACTCGCACATGGATGGCTGCGCATCACTAGGATAACTTGATGGTTCCTGTGGTCAGTCCTAAGGTGTTGACGTATATTTATGAACATTTGAATGGAGGAGGGTGGGTTTGAAAAACACTGGTTGGAGAGTAGGGGGTGCATATTGGGAGACTAGCAAGGAGTAGTCTCTCCTGGGCTCTTAGGGCTTCGGTTTGCAGTAGGAGGTTGAGTGTAATACATGTGTGTGGGACAGCACGGGCAACGAAATGCTCGACGAACTGTACATTACTGTCATTGCATGGACTTCTCAAGAAACACCATCCTCATCACTAACACCACCACCACTACTGATTCGTCTACATCAGCGCAACTGTGAACATGAGTATGAGGAAACGATGGTTGGAATTATTGAGTCAGCTAAGTGGCCTGCTGTCTTCTCCAGGACTCCCCACAATAAAGGCCAACAATAGAGCATCCTGTGATCGTCGTGTCACCTTTAGTACCTGCGGTGGAAGAGAGGAGGACGTTTATGACGAGAAGGCTCTGTCTTCCCTGATGGATTAGATGAGAGACAGAACGACGATGGTGATGAGGAGGAGATAGCTAGATTATCATGTCTAATCTCAGAATGACTCCAGCATCAAGAGAGGGATTGGTCCCAATTTGGATTTATGGAGGATTCTCGACACAGCAAAGGTACATATCCTTCATTCTATAGAAGGGTTAGCATGAGAGAAGTCGTGTCCTGCAAGCTATATTACAGCATCATGGCTAGATTCTCAGCTTGTCAAATATTGTTGGTTTCACTACCACTGCTTATAATTCGCATCTAAATGTGCTTCTCATTGGTAGCCTCTGAGGAGCAGGTAACATGTGTTAAAGAGTGACCATGTATAAACTGGAGAGACAGATGTGTATGCAGTTGTGGGGCTGATGTGTAGCTATGTGCGGAGTTGCGTACATACATATGGTGATATGTTTACAGGGGTGTAGATTTTTGTGTATATGATGAGGGACATTTCCAATGCCTTCAGTGTATATGCTTCTGGTGGTTGGAAGATATGGATGGGAAAATGATGATTGTGTCTGCAGTACAAATAGTGGTGCCTGCGGTGCTATGTACTGTTCTTGCAGTGCATAGGGAGAAGTTCTTCTACAGGTTTTTGCTTGTATTTAGAATGTTGGTGCCTGTAGTTCATTTTGTGGTTAATGAGTTTATTTTTATTACAATGGTGTTCGGTTATTAAATTAGAATTTTTTTATGCATGACTAGTGCTTCAGGCGGAATTTTGGTCTGAGATATGAAATGCCTTAGGGGTTTCATTACTGTATATAAGTTTTGTTTTAGTGATAGATGATATGTATGCAGTTTGGTTGTATCTTTTTATTTGCTATTACTCTTTGTAGTTGAGTTCATAAGGTAAATATAATGGGTGGTATGTATGTTTATACTAGGAGTACTGATGTGAAGAATAAAATGATGGTTTATATAGTTGTTTCAGTGGTAGGGAATAGTTATCTCAGTTGTGAGTTGACAATTTTGTTGGTCTCTTTATATAGACTATAGCTGTAGAAGTTGACTGCTACCCTGTTCTTGTGGATATTGAATGGTATCTTACCTCCTTGCCCTGTCCGGTAATATTTATGTAATGGAAATACAGTAAATGGGGTGATTGGTATGTTTCGTGATATTTAAGGTTTGATCTATATGACTGCTAGAGTTAGGTTGGTGTATACTTGAATTATGGTTGTGTAATATGGTCGAATGTTCCTAAATTTTAGTTGACGTCGGGGTCGCTTATGGTTTCTGATGCATGTAAAGGCATGTTAAGGTGAAACTGATCAGAGAAGTTGAGGTGTGTTATGAGTGCTGCCAAATATATGATAGATAGAGTGGCATGGTGGTTTGATAATGTATGTCTGTAAATTAATTATAATTTACTATAACAAATTTAAATATATCGCTTTTTTGAAATTTAATTTAATAAAAAAATGGGAACTATGATAAATAAATCCATTCTGAAAGTTATGTGGTTGGTTGATGAATCACATTAGGTCATTCTTGATGGTTTGCCTCAGGTAATTGTAGGCTGGAACTGGTTAGTTCAATGTGGGTCCTGTGATTTTATGTTAATATATAATAAGTGAAAGCGAAGAATACCTTAGTCACATAATAAAAAATAATATAAATCCTACCACCCAAGGTATGAAAATTATAAGCTATTGTAAAAGTCTGATGTGAGTGGACTGTAGATGAGTTTTATTTTAAGTTTAATGTAGGATGGCTAAAATGTGTAAGTCATACTTGAATAAAATTAATTAAACATAGTTTCCACACAACAGAACTTATGATAAATGAAATATGGTGACTCTCAAGGAGGTTGGAGCATGCAGAATTTGTGTTGTCATGTGTGGAGAGTATGAAGATGTGAGAAGATGTAAGGAGAGTGAAGAAGATAATGTGGAGACTGGTGTGGGGTGTGAGTAGCATGTATGGCCCAGCATAAGTAAATGGGAGTTGAGGCATGTGTGGAGAATGCATAATCATGTGTGGAGCATGTAGAGACTGGTGTGGAGCTGACTGTGGAGCATGTGGAGCGTGTATAGTTGTGTAAGGAGATGGTTGTGGAGCACGTTTAGAATGCACAGTTGTGTGAGGAGATGGTTGCATAGAGTGCACAGAGTTGTGTGGGTCATACATAGGTTCTGGTTTCGATCTACATTAGAAAAGGGAAGTTGGAAGACTTCCTGAATATGTTTACTGAAATGATGGTAACGAAATTGTAGACAGACATATGCTATTTGCCTCTCAGCAGGCCAGAAATAATTCACATTCAAATGAAATATCTAGCATCATCAAAGAATTATGTGAAGACAGATACATAGAATTAGACCTCAAAAGACTGCTAGCGAGCTTCACAAGCCTGCAAGGTGAAACTGGTCTCGAATAATAGTGTGTGTGTTTGCTTTGAAGGACTTGTATCAAGCAGACATGCTTGAAATTATTTCTTATGCTTGCAAGTATATAGTTTACAAGTAGATTCTGGCTGTTCTTGACTGCTACATTAAATATTCGTGGGCTGTGCCCATAAAAACTAAGAGCCGTCAGGAATGTAACTATTGCAATGAATGTTGTTTTGCAAGATAAAGGCCCATGCATGAACCTTCACACTAACCTCTGCCAGGTATTGTGCAATTTTAATTTCCTAGCACTGATGTCAAAATATAAAATAATCCATTATTCAGCCCATAGTTGTCTTAAGACTAGTATTGTGGAACGCTTTAATCGTACTTTGAAGAATGAAATGTGGAAAAAATTCTCAGCTCAAGGAAACTACAGGTGGATAGATATTATATCTCGTTTGGTCTCGAACTATAACAATAAAGTACATCGGACCACAAACATGAAGCCTGTGGATGTCAAGGACAACTCTTTACTGTATGCTGTTTATAAAAATAAGAAGAAACTAGACCTGCACATGCATAAAGTGAAGGTTGGAGACTATGTAAGGATATCGCGAGTGAAGGGAACATTTAGTAAATGCTTCACACCAAACTGGAGCACCGAAATATTTAAAGTGGCCAAGATTCGTCACTACGAACCAGGGACCTACTAACTAGAAGATGTGGAAGGCATGGTTATTCGAGGAGGTTTCTATGGCAAAGAAATTCAAGTTACCAAGTATCCAAACACGTATTTAGTCGAAAAGGTTTTGATAAGTAAAGGAAATAAAGTTTTTGTGCGATGACTGGGGTTCGATGCAAGCCACGACAGTCGTACTCGTCAATCAGACATTATGTATAAATAATGTGAATTCTTATGTATGGAGGAATAAATTAACATAATTGTTTAAAATGTATTTTCTGTGTCATTATTTAAAAGCAAAAGTTCTTTTACTGGTAATGGTATAAAACTGCTACTGGGGTATCTCAGAGGCAGTCTGAGCGTGTTGAAACTCGAGGCGATGAGCTGGTCGGAGTAAGGCGAGCAGTTTCGCCATCTCTCCCTCGCGAGGCTCTGGACTGTCCTGTGTGCGGCCGCAGACCTGGTTGAGTCATGCTCTGTGCGTAGAGACCTGTCCGACGTGCGAAGAGAGGATGCGTGCAGGGAGGCTAGCGGGTGTTTACACCTCTACCAGTTCATATTGTTTAGTCGTATGAGCAGGAAGTGTCCGTGCCTTGCTAGAGGAAGACGTCGAAGCATTTGATGATATAATTCAACTTATAAGGAGGCATATACTCCAACACCACCACTCATTCTTAATGGGTGCGACCGAAGCAGTTCGTCACTTCGTAGATCGGCTACACCAGTGCATCCATTTCTACCATTGCTGTGGAGCGATGAAGAGGACAACACTACAGGGCTACCATGATGGGTGTCTCCAAGGTTGAGGTTCTACCCCTTGAGAATAAAGGCAGCTCTGTGTTCAACAATGGTCTCATCCTCCGTGTCAACCAAGGACCTGGATGAAGTGTACAATGATAGCGAGCAGGAAGAGGAGGCGGAAGGTGTGGATGCTACAGAGGAAGTACGGCGAGAGCCCTGTGCGCTGCGGGCCTAGGTTCGGGGCCAGCATGAGGGAATCCTGTAGCTGCAGCACCAGCTTCAGGCTCAGCATGTCATGGCGGAGAATCTCCACACCCCCACCGCTCGCTTCCAGGAGTAAACTCTTCTCCTCCAGATATAGGTGGGACGAGGACCTACCTAGTGGTCTCAAGAATAGTGTACTTTGTATATAGTGTAAATATTGTGTATATAGTTTTTTATTGTGTTGTGTATATAGTGTTTTAAGTTTTTAAATAAATTTGATATTTAAAACTTACAGTGCGTGTCTTGAGAGACATTATTTCATAAGCCTGTCATAACTTTTTCTTAAAGAGCATCAGATGCACCAGTCCTTGTACACTCAATCAGTATTTACATGCTACACTATTACATTACTATAAAAGGTTTTAAAATATGCAATAATTGAGAATGAATATCATGATGTCGGTCATACAGCAACGAAGTATTATACTGCCTAGAGGTAGTCATAAAAAATAATAGTTTTGATAGGGGCGAGAGTCTTGTCTATGGTACATTCCATGTCGTCCTTAAACATATATGTCGCCTGGTGAAATCGAATCATGTGAGTAAATAGGAAACAATGATGGCTGACGATTACGACACTCCTTACCAAGGTGATGTACAATGGGAAGCAGGAAGAGGTCGGTGGGTGGGGTGTTATGGGAGGGGAGGAGGAGGAGGAATGGGACATGGAGGTTTTAGCTGGGGAATTGATGAATGAGAGATCAGGAGGAAAGTATGATTGGAATGTTTTTAAAATTGAAATAATTATGATAGATATCGTTGATACATCTCTGTGTATAATACCTGTCAAGACTTGTCAATGTAGATGTCTCAAGGTAAGCATGAAAAAAAATATTGGTGATAGGGGTGAGAGTCCTGCTTATGGTTCCTTACCCACCGCCCTTAAGCACATATATATACTGGTGGTGTCGATTCAAGTGAGTAAGTAAGAAAACAAAAATGGTTCCCTTTAAGTAGCGCCTCTGGTGGTCATTCCTAGAACTAAATATAATAATATATTATTTTGGCAGAGAATTTTAAATAAAATTAAATATGGCATCCTCTAGAACATGTAAATAAATGACTGTTGAAAATTGGCTGGAATTTAAAAATTAAATATAGCGGCCTCCAGAACATGTAAACAAATGACTGTGGAAATTAGGGGGTGGGGGAATCCATTCCAAGATGGGGATGGATCCAAAATTATTTTTAGAATTTTTTTAATTTTGGGTTAATTTTGGAAAATTTTGAAAGTGACATAATCCAAGATGGCGACCGGAAACAAGATGGTGGCGGGAAACAAGATGGCGACCAGAAACAAGATGGTGGCGGGAAACAAAATGGCGGCCGGTGACATAATCCAAGATGGCATCCAGATGACATCATCCAAGATGGCGGACGCGGCACCGAGGCACCGAACCCTCAACCCTTTGTCCTCGGACTGACATAACCTATCTACTCATTACAAATGGATTGGGACCGCTGATTTTCGCGAACATATTTTTGTATTACTTTGTTTCAGTTCCAAATGTACACACCTGCAACTCTGCTCTGTGGTCATTGATTGGATTTTTTAAACTCTCTGCATCTTGGGATTTTACCTGCTTATCATAGGTGTGTGGTGTCTCATTAACCTCTCTACACAAACACACACTTTGAATATATACTGTAGGGGTTTTGTACTTAGATATTTTCCCCGTTGTTCAGGTAACTGTGATACGAATTTGAGGTGTTACCATGTAGAACTAACGTATGACAATTAAAGGAAAATTTATTAAAAAAAATGGCTAATACAGTTTCTTTATGTTACATTTGGTTGGCTAGGAATTACAGTATTTGTGTACCGGTCTAAATACTTTCATCTGTGTCTATTAAAATGAATTATGATTTCTTTGATAAAGATAGACCTAATTAATTTTCTTATTTCTCGGAAATCAGTGTTTATATTAACAGATCCGTTTGGATTTCTTCAATACTTTTAAGGAGTGTTACATTTCAATTAAACTAGTGATATCAATCATCAAATGATCCCATTAGAGGTGTTTAGTTAACGACGTTCTTGCTCCCAACAGACAGCTATACATATACGCCTACTTCATTTTCGGTAGCTTACACATGACCAGGTTAGTTGTAAGGCATTAAATTTGTTTTAGAGTGGTGGTTAATACGTCAATAATTTGTTACGATATGAATAAATATTGTGTAATTGTAGACTAATGAAGTAAGACTCTCGTTGTATGGGTACTTGCATTATGACGCGAGAAAATTTATTGTAGGCTTATTCATTTTTAGATAGAGTTTATATTGATTTGTTGCGTTTATAACAGTATAAAATAACAAACAATGTTCACCAGCTGGAAATATTACATGGTATTTTAATCGTGAGAGTTTATCATGAGAAATATTCAATCGAATTATACTTTCTTGTTAACAGTGACACAATTGATAAGCTTCATCGTAGTTCATAACACAATATCAAATACGTATTTTAAAACCTTCAGCAGTTGCAGTACGGCACATGAAATAACGCATAATTTTTCGGTGTTAATTAATGAATAGAAGTGCCTCAACCTTTATAATTATATGCGATTTCCGGCACTGTTTGTGCAAAGTCAGCTCTTACTACCCATGATTCACTGCGCAAATGCTACTGGCCAAGTCGTCCATTTATAGCCATCACTTGTTACACAGGAAAAATCACGAGAGGTGTACCCCAACACAAGGTGAATGACCTTACCTTCCTAGACCGACCAGACAACACGGGGAGTAACCAGGTAGGCTAGAGATGCTTATCTCCGCGCGGGTGGTCCCCGCTTTCTTTAGTGAGAGCGAACCAACCGAGGGGGGGGGGGACAACACGGGGTAGATTCTACCTGCTCGTACACTGTGGCGAAATGTCCTAACGTTGGAAAGGGCTCTAGACTAGTTATACAGTACTGAAATATTTTCAAATTACAGTATTGGAAAGCAGTTAGTAAAGCTTATGAAACATTTTAATAACCTATTTACCCAAATTTGAGCTCCACATTTCACAATATTCATGGAATTGTAACAGTTCGGCATTTATTTAAAAAAATCTTATTGGCGTTATGCTAGACATGGCTGAAATGAAATTGCACATGTGCACAGAACTGCCATATTTATTAATGTCGCGTTTGCTTCCAGTATTATCTTATTATATTTCGTATTTTATATAAGTTTATATTTCTAGAAAATAGAAATAATATAAATGCAGCATTTAGCTGCACATATCTTTGAATACACAGTCAAGGGAAAAAAGCTAAACAAGCAAGATACAATGAGAAACTGAAAAAAGAATAGTTAATGTCGTCATTGAGACAAAAGAAGAGTGAAGACCTAAACTAGTAAAGCTCTATGAGAAACTGAAAAAATAAAAAAACTTTACATATTTAAATTTTTTGCAAAATATGTTTATTAAAACCCCATTTAGGCTTACCATTGTCTTCTGTTGGAATGGCAGTGAAGGGACTAACACATCAATAAGGGTCTATGCACCTGATGTATTAACGGGGGGCTATAGAGTGCCGCACCTATTCTTTTATACGCGAAACAGCAAAACTCATTCACAGTATGCTAATCTACGAAAAGAAACACACAGTTAAAACTAGGCTTCTAGCATTTTAAAAATACGACATGCTTATTAGAATCATGCTTTTGGAACTTCTCAAAATGACTAAAAACTTTTTTTTCAAACAGTTGTAACTCGAATATTGTCATATAACGATCTATTGAACATTAACGTTACATGCCAAAAAAGTTTATATAGTTTGAAAACCAGCAGTGTTTTCAGGTAATGTATTTACTTTATTGTATACTCCATGTGTCAGAGTGTGTGACGTTTTATTTTTCAGTTATAATTTATTCTCGTAGCACAGCAAGCCCGAATATATGTATGTTTGTTCCAGGGGCGTCATTTCAGGTTTTTCCAGGGGGGAAGATTTTGTTTTCTGACGACAGTGACCTTGTTACATCTTTTTTTATTAATTAAGCATGTATAAATTAGATACTTTATAATAAAACTTCAGTTTCATGTCCTTAAGTTAGCATTATTTACATTTAAAAATACAAAAAATATATTTATAAACAAAAATTCCAAATCCAGGGGGGGCCATTTGCCACCCCCTGTAGCCCCAAATCACGCCCCTGGTTTGTTCTGAGGTATTTTATCATAATATTTGTTCCATGCAGTTTTTTTAAAGGAAGATTTGGCAATGGAGTCAAGTGAGTGTTGTGTATGAGGAAGGTTAACCAAGATAGGACCTGATGGTATAGCTGTGGACAAGGTGAGAAGGCTGGTGAGAACATAGGAGATGTGCGGAAGGTGAAGCTACAAATATTAACACTTGTATGGACCTACATAGTTTGGCAGCTTACGTGTGTAACTAGGAGACCTGCAGTTAGACAATACCCATAGTGTACGTGTACCCTGAAAGAGTCTCACTACCGCTTTAAGTAGATAGGTTTGGTATGTTCTGGACAGTGGGTTGCGGGTGTGGTGCCTTGGTGCCGCGTCTGCCATCTTGGATGACGACATTTTTCCCCGTTTTTCCTTCAAAATTACTACAAATTTCCTGTTTTCCCTCAAAATTTCCCGTTTTTCCCTCAAAATTTCCCGAATTTCCATCAACACTTTCCTGGAAAATTAAAAAAATACTCAAAATCACGCTATTGATAAAATAGGCTTACGATTGCTCAATTTAGCCAAAACACCAGCCTAAATGAGCAGTTATTTCTTTGAAAAATGATAGGTTTTCCTTTAAAAATAATGGTTTATTGCTATCAAGAAGTCTGGAGGGTTCAGGGTGAGGATTTTGGGATTCGTGGTAGCCATCTTGGATTTTTTATGCTCTGGCATTCTGGTAGTATTCCTGCTCTATCATTACATCTTCTCGGCAATGCAGTCATATCCTTCCATGAGGAATCGGCCATGGCCTGTATCTTTCTCTTGCTCTGCCATTCCGATAGTCTTCCTGCTCTATCATCACACCTCTACTCGGTCGTTTCGCATCTACGCTATTATTTGACATATATTTAATCATTTCATCTTTACTCTGTATTTCCCCTCTTCATTACCATTACCCGCACGCTCCAATCATTCCGTCATTGCTATATCCTTCCCGCACGACACGGAATGTAACATAGACAGGACTCTCGCCCCTATCATTAAAATTATTTTTTTGCCTACCTCCAGGCAACTAGATTGACAAATCTTGACAAGTATTATACACAGAGCTGTATCATCGACATCATGATATTCATTCTCAATTATTGAATATTTTAAAACCTTTTATAGTAATGTAATAGTGTAGCATGTAAATACTGATTGAGTGTACAAGGACTGGTGCATCTGATGCTCTCTAAGAAAAAATTATGACAGGCTTATGAAATAATGTCTCTCAAGACATGCACTGTAATTTTAAAAATATAATTTATTTAAAAACTAAAAGCACTATATACACAACACAATAAAAACATATATACACAATATTTACACTATATACACAGTACACTATCATTCTTGAAACGACTAGGAAGGTCCTCGCCCCACCAATGTCTGGAGGAGAAGAGTTTAGACTTGGAAGCGAGCGGTGGCGGTGTGGAGGATATCTGCCATGACATGCTGAGCCTGTAGCTGGTGCTGCAGCTCCAGTATTCCCTAATGCTGACGCCGAACCTGGGCTCATAGCACATGGGACTCTCGCCGCACTACCTCCCAAGCATCCTCTTCTTCCTCCTGCTCTTCCTGTTCACTATCGCTGTACACTTCGTCCAGGTCTCTGGTTCGTACGATGGATGAGCCCATTGTTGAACACAGATCGTACTCACTGTTTTTATCCTGAAGGGGCCAGAACCTCAACTATGGAGACATCGGTCATGGTAGTCCTGCAGCATTGTCCTCTTCATCGCTCCACAGCAGTGGTACAGATGGATACACTGGTATAGCTGATTTACGACCTGCTTCGGTCTTGCATAATACGGTTGAGTGGTGGTGCTGGAGTATATACCTCCTTATAAGTTGAATTATATAATCAAATGCATCAATGTCTTCCTCTAGCAAAATACAGAACACTTCCTGCTAACTCGACTAGACAATACGAACTGGCAGAGATCTAAACATCTGCCAGCCTCACTGTACGCATCGTCTCTTCGCACATTGGACGGGTCTCTACACGCACGCGGAGCATGACTCGACAAGCTCTGCGGCCGCGTAGTGGACAGTCCAGCGCTTCGTGAGGGGGAGATGACGAAACTGCTTGCCTTACTCCGACCAGCTAATCGCCGCGAGTTTCAACACGCTCAGAGTACATGTGCGCAGTCATCACAGACAGCCTCCCAGGCACCCCAGTAGCAGTTTTATACCATCACCAGTAAAAGAACTTTTGCTTTTAAATAATATCACAGAAATTTAGTTTTAAACAATTAAATTTATTTATTCCTTCATACATAAGAATTCACATTATTTATACATAATGTCTGATTGACGAATACAACTGTCGTGGCTTGCATCGAACCCCAGTCATCGCACAAGAACTTTATTTCCTTTCTTCTTCAATACCTTCTCGGCCAAATACATGTTTGGATACTTGGTAACTTGAATTTCTTCGCCGTAGAAACCTCCTCGAATAGCCGTGCCTTCCACATCTTATAGGTAGTAGGTCCTTTGTTCGTAGTGTCGAACCTTGGCCACTTTAAATATTTCAGTGCTCCAGTTTGGTGTGTAGCCTTAAATAATTGTTCCCTTCACTCGCGATATCCTTACATAGTCTCCAACCATCACTTTATGCATGTGCATGTCTAGTTTCTTCTTATTTTTATAAACAGCATGCAGTAAAGAGTTGTCCTTGACATCCACAGACTTCATGTTCGTGGTCCGATGTACTTTATTGTTATAGTTCGAGTCCAGACGAGATAAAATATCTAGCCACCTGTAGTTTCCTTGAGATGAGTATTTTTTCCACATTTCATTCTTCAACGTACGATTAAAGCGTTCCACAATACTAGTCTTAAGACCACTATGGGTTGAACAATGTTTTTTTTTTTTTTTTTTTTTTTTAATATTTTGACATCAGTGCTAGGTAATTAAAAATTTACAATTCCTTGCCGAAGTCAGCGTGAAGGTTCATGCATGGGCCTTTATCTTGCAAAACAACATTCATTGCATTAGTTATGTCCCTGCCGCCCTTAGTTTTTATGGTCATAGCCCACGAATATTTAATGTAGCAGTCAAGAACAGCCAGAATGTACTTGTAAACTATATACTTGCAAGCATAAAAATTAATTTCAACCGAGTCTGCTTGATACAAGTCCTTCAAAGCAAACACCCACACTATTCTTCGAGACCAGTTTCACATTGCAGGCTTGTGAAGCTCGCTAGCAGACTTTTGAGATCTAATTATATGTATCTGTCGTCCCATAATTCTTTGATGATGCTAGAAATTTCGTTTGTATGTGAATTATTTCTGGCCTGCTGAGAGGCAAGTAGTATACGTCTGTCTACAATTTCGTTAACATCATTCTAGTAAACATATTCAGGAAGTCTCCCCCTCTTCCCTTTTCTTATGTAGATCGAGACCAGAACCTATGTGAGACTTACACAACTATGTGCACTCTATGCAACCATCTCCTCACACAACTTTGCATTCACTTCACGTTCCACAACCATCTCCTCACACAACTATGCACTCTCCACACACACAAGACAAGGCACTCTCCACATATGTCTAAGAACCAATTCACTTATGCTGTACATGACTCTGCACACACTCCGCACGGTCCGCACAAGTCTCCGCATGCTCTTCCTCACTCTCCTCACATCTCCTCACATCTTCATATCCTCCTTACATGATTACCCAAATTCTGCATGCTCCAACCTCCTTGAGAGCCACCATATTTCATTTATCATTAGTTCTGTTGTGTGGAAACTATGTTTAATTAATTTTACTCAAGTATGACTGAAACATTTCAGCTATTCTACATTGAACTTTAATAGTACTCATCTCTATTCCACTCACATCAGACTTTTACAATAGCTTATAATTTTCATACCTTGGGTAGTAGGATTTACATTATTTTTTATTCTGTGACTAAAGTATTCTTCGCTTCCACTTATTATATATTAACGTAAAATCACAGGTCCCACATTGAACTAACCAGTTCCAGCCTACAATTACCTGAGGCAAACCATCATGAATGACCTAATTTGACATAATGCGATCCATCAACCAACCACATAACTTTCAGTATGGAATTATTTATCATAGTTCCCCTATTTCTACATTAAATTTCACAACGGCACTATATTTTAATTTGTTATAGTGAATTATAATTCATTTACAGACATACATTATTAAACCACCATGCCACTCTTATCATTTATCTGGCAGTAATCATAACATAACTCAACTTCTCTGATCAGTTTCACCTTAACACGCCTTTACGCGCCTCAGAAACCATAAGCGATCCTGACATCAACTAAAATTTAGGAACATTCAACCATATTACACAACCATAATTCAAGTATACACCAACTTAACTTTAGCAGTCATATAGTTCAAACCTTAAATATCAAGAAACATACCAACCACCCCATTTATTGTACTTTTATTACATAAATATTACCAGACAGGGCAAGGAGGTAAGATACCATTCAATATCCACAAGAACAGGGTAGCAGTCAACTTCTACAGCTATAGTCTATATAAAGAGACCAACAAAATTGTCAACTCACAACTGAGATAACTATTCCCTACCACTGAAACAACTATATAAACCATCATTTTATTCTTCACATCAGTACTCCTAGTATAAACATACATACCACCCATTATATTTACCTTATGAACTCAACTACAAAGAGTAATAGCAAATAAAAAGATACAACCAAACTACATACATATCGTCTATCACTAAAACAAAACTTACATACAGTAATATAACCCGTAAGGCATTTTATATCTCAGACCAAAATTTTGCCATGAAGCACAAGCGGTACATAAAATAATTGTATAATTTCAAAACCGAACACAATTGTAATAAAAATAAACTCATTAACCACAAATGAATCACAGGCATAAACATTCAAAATACAATCAATGTAAAACCTGTATGAGAGCTTCTCCCTATACATCGCACATAGCACCGCAGGCGCCGCACACATAACCTAAGGCACCGCACATGTTACCGCATGTAGCACCACAGTCACCACACATAACACCGCAGGCACCACTATTTGTACTGCAGACACAATCATCATCTTCCCATCCATATCTTCCAACCACAAGAAGCATATACACTGAAGGCATTGGAAATGTCCCTCACCCTATACACAAAAATCTACACCCCTGTAAACATATCACCATTTGTATTTACGCAGCTCCGCACATAGTTTCACATCAGCCCCACAACTGCATACACATATGTCTCTCCAGTTTATACAAGCTCACTCTTCAACACATGTTACCCGCTCCTCAGAGGCTACCCAAAAGAAGCACATTTAGATGCGAATTATAAGCAGGGGTGGTGAAACCAACAATATTTGACAAGCTGAGAATCTAGCCATGATGCTGTAATATAGCTCGCTGGACACGACTTCTCTCATGCTGACCCTTCAAAAGAATGAATGGTATGTACATTTGCTGTTTCGAGGATCCTCCATAAATCCAAACGGGGACCAATCCCTCTCTTGATGCTGGAGTCATTCTGAGATTAGGCATGATAAACTAGCTATCTTCTCCTCATCACCGGTGTCGTCCTGTCTCTCACCTTATCCATCAGGGAAAACAGAGCCTTCTCGTCTTCATCATCCTCCTCTCTTCCACCGCAGGCACTAAAGGTGACACGACGATCACAGGATGCCCTATTGTTGGCGTTTTTGTAGGGAGTCCTGGAGAAGACAGCAGGCCACTTAGCTGACCCAATAAATACAACCTTCGTTTCCTCATACTCATGTTCACATGTGCGCTGATGTAGACGAATCAGCAGTGGTGGTGTTGGTGGTAGTAGTGATGAGGCTGATGTTTCTTGAGAAGTCTCTGCAATGACAGTATTGTACAGTTCGTCGAGCATTTCGTTGCCCGTGCTGTCCCACACACATGTATTACACTGAACCTCCTACTGCAAACCGAAGCTCTAAGAGCCCAGGAGTGACTACTCCTTGCTAGTCTCCCAGTATGTATCCCCTACTCTCCAACCAGTGTGTTACAAGCCCACCCTACTCCTTTCATTGTGTTCATAAATATATGTCAGCACCTCAGGACTGACCACAGGTACCATAAAGTCATCCTAGTGATGCGCAGCCATCCATGTGCGAGCGAGCCACTACCTGGAGGGAAGGTGGTGAGCATGTGCTCAAGTGTCGCAGCGAAGTGCGAGATGTTGCTCATCTTTGAGTTTAATGTCCCAGCTCATCAGACACCCGGGACAGTCCAGCACCCTGCAGACACGATGTCGAATACAGTTACATGCCATAACCCAACAAAATTATCACCTCAATATCTAATATGTTCAAAATTTATGTGCTCAGTCATCACAGACCTACCATTCCCAATAAAGGTCCATTTCTTATTAATAATTGTAATGAAATTCAGTTAAAAATATATTTATTAATTCCTTTATAAATTAGAAAGAGTACTTTACGTTAATTAAATATAATTATCAATTTGCAAATCCAACTGTACTGCCTTTCATCGAACTCAAGCCGACAAACTAATACTTTATTTCCTTTACTCTTCAAAACCTTCTCGACTAAATACGTGTTTGGATACTTGGTAACTTGAATTTCTTCACTGCAGAAACCTCCTTGAAGATCTTTGCCTTCCATGCCATCAACGTAGTAAGCCCTGGGTCCGTAGTGATGAAACTTCACCACTTTAAATATTTCATTCCTCAAATTTGATGGGCTAGTTTTTAGTAATTGTTTCCTTTATTCACAGCGTTCAGACATAGTATCTAACTGTTACTTTAGGTTTGTGCAGGGCCAGTTTCTTCTCATTTTAATAAACTGTTTGTAGTAAAGTGCTGCCCTTGTCATCCACAGGCTTAATGTTAGTGCTCCGATGTACTTTGTGATTTTATTTTCACAAAAGTTTGAGTAATATACCCTCCAACTTGTAGCTTCCCTGTGCTGAATATTATTGACACGCTTTTCCTTCTACAAATTCCAATTAAATTGTTCCTCGATACTGGTCTTCATGCCACTGTGGGTAGAGTTATGTTTGTTTTATGTTTCGTTATCAAGGCTTAAAATGGCTGAATGTAGAATATTTTGCAGAGACCCACATGAGGATCTTATGACGGACCTGTATCTTGAAAGTATAAATAAAAATTAGCATAACAATTTTACCACTATAATTAACATATTTGCTTGTGACGACTCATTCTCTAAGCCACTTTGTACACCCATTTGGAAAATAATAGACACTAAGATCTCACACACATACTCAACCGATTCCTAGAGGCACTGGATAATTCTGCGCTTCACCTGAGCGGGTCCTATCTGGTTCCTGCAGGCTCCATTAGATTTCCCTCACAGTTTCCCCATGTAGCTCTTCTAATACCACAGTAAATGTGATGAGGCTAAATAAAAATAATATGTATGTATCAATGAACACTTTTCAAACAGGGTGGACAGTACGATTCTCCTCATCATACATACCACAGCCAGCTCAACAGCCTATATACTGAAAATCGTAATAGACTACAAGTTGGATAGGCAGTTACCCCAATGCACAAGCAGGCAGCCTGCAGTACATAGAGAGGTTCTCCCTATGCACTGCAGGCACCGAACAATGATGTAGGCATAACATGTTGAGAATCACTCATAACATCACAGACACTTCACCTAGCCCTGCAATTTGCATTGCAATTAACACTGTAATTAGCACCGCAGTTTCCATATCAGGCTTATCTTCATGCTCCTCCTCTTACCCTTCCTCGCGACACATCTTAGATGGTTGCCTGTCATTTTGTACGAAGAAAACGAAGTCCAACCGGCGCCTTTGCCCATGTAGTCATCCTCCCCCTCCTCCTCCACCTTCACCTCACAGTTCTTCTCGAAGCTGGCTGCAACAGCTTTCTCAACGTCATCAGCATTATAAATTGGAATATTTCTTGTCTTAAAAGTTCTCTGGTCTTCTTCCTCCTCATGTGGCTCCGGCTTGTCAAACAAACATTCAAAGACATATTAAATTTTATAGGATCGCGTAAATTGACCTTATATGTTTGTTAACATGTACCAGCATGCCTACAGCAGTATAAAGGCATACTCGAATGTGCTCCATGACTCAAGTGTTTCAGATTTGTGTTATAGCAACCTAAAATACGCATATCATATGTGTAATATGTTGTTTGGCAGGTCGGAAGGCAAATAATCCAATAGAGAAAAATGTTATCTTACACTAGTAGATAGGTTTAGTTCCTACTGGAGCAGGGTTCAGGGTGAGGTGCTGAGGTTCCGCGTCCACCATCTTGTTTCCGGCGGCCATCTTGTTTCCAGCAGCCTTCTTGTTTCCGGCGGCCATCTTGTTTCCGGTCGCCATCTTGTTTCCTGTAGCCATCTTGGATGGGGGTGCGGCGTTTGTCCTAAATTCGTTTGTCCTAAAACCATTTTTCGAGGTTTTGTTGCTTGAATTTCGTTTGTCCTAAAATAGTTTGTCCTAAAGTCATTTATCCTAAATTAATTTGTCCTAATGTTGTTTGTCCTAAATTCGTTTGTCCTAAAATAAATTGTCATAATTTCGTTTGTCCTAAAATCATTTGTCCTAAAAGGCGTTTGTCCTAATTTCATTTGTCCTAAAATCACAATTCAGTTTTCAAATTCGTTTGTCCTAAAATCGTTTGTCCTAATTTCGTTTGTCCTAAAGTCGTTTGTCCTAATTTCGTTTATCCTAAAATCGTTTGTCCTAATTTCGTTTATCCTAAAATCATTTGTCCTAAAATTGTTTGTCCTAATTTCGTTTGTCTTAATATCATTTGTCCTAAAGTTGTTTGTCCTAATTTCGTTTGTCCTAAAGTCATTTGTCCTAAAATGTGTTTGGCCTAAAATCGTTTGTCCTAAAATCATTTATCCTAAAATCATTTGTCCTAAAACTTGTTTTCTTAAAATGAATACTTTTTTCATATTTGCATTGAATTCCACCAGACACAGAAATCGCCGCATGGCTTTGCTGGACACTGGTGTTTTGCTCATTGCCCCACTACGAGCGTCAGTGTCGCGTCCTTAGTGTGTTGACAGAG
>PNEQ01018155.1:0-26129 GCA_003012365.1 Medauroidea extradentata | reverse complement strand
GCAGCCCCCGGGAAAGACTTGTCAGGTCTAACCTCAAACTCGGGTAGAAACACCTCTGCGCCTAACGTAATATTGGACTCGTCCAACCGGCAACCTCTGCCGTGTAAATTCTTTAAAACTTCTAATTGTTAAAATACTTTTCTTTATAAAACTTTGCTCTCTAGATTTTTCATTTAACAATATTAAAATAATTCTCTGTTATTAATGAAATTTAAATGCACGTAACGTAAAATATTGTGTGACATAAAATTTTCAAAACATAAAAATGAACATTCCAAACAACGTTTTGGACATTAATCATCAAGCCTAAATTTTATACAAATTTTCCAAGTGCTTTGTTTATATGTTGTAAGTGTTTTATGTGTGAACGAAGTTTTGGCGTGCTCAGCAGCAAGGTCGCCCTGAGCCCGCCAAGGCTTCAGCAGTTGACTACTGGCGGCGTGTAGAGGCGGTTCGGCTACGGTCGCCCGGGCACCAGCATCTCTTTTGTCTTATCATTCACTGCAATAGTCGTTTTCTTTCTTTGTCTGGAACAGTAATTTAACGTACGTTATGTGCCCGGGTTAACCCCTCTTCTCTGTCGACTCATTCCGCGCCCAGGGGCTTTTCATAGGTACCATAATTTTTCACTTCCCACCACGTGGAAATTTTACCGCGTCGCCTACCGGATGGGCTAGGTCCGGATCCGTTTCATACATCGCCAGGATTGTGTTTGTACTGGGAGACCGATATGAGTATATAATAACGCCTTGCCTATATATATATCTGTGTTATTATTGACTTCGCCGCTTCACGGTGTTTCAGGGCACGGGACCCTACAACCCGGTGACGTAAGTGTTTATATAGGTGTACAGGTGCCCGAAATCCCCGTCGAGTGCGTTGTGTGTCTATGGATATGAGCGTGGGGAGGGCCATAACACTCCCCTGAGTAAGTAGAACAGCGGAGGATGAGGAGATTTTGAAGCCGGCCGTCGGCCACACGACCCTGAGATAACTCCACTCGTAACATCTGAGTGCCGGTTCTCTGCTAACTTGCTGGCGCCTAGTCGGGAACGATCTTAAAGCACTCTAGTATTTTCTCATCACCATCTCCTCCACCCTCGTCCCTGTCAAACACTACACTGCACTGCACTGCACTGCTCTGCTTTACCCTGCATGGGTGTCTGGTTGCACTGCACTGCACCTTGCTCTATACTGTGGTTCGACGGTGTGACGAGGTGGCTGTATGGCCGGCTACAGGCTGGCCATGTCACATTTATCGCAAAAAATTTGAAATTCGGTCTATTTTATGGTAACAGAAAATTGAACAGCAAAATGGGATTTTATTTTAATGGTATTTTACTCTTATTGGATTATATTTACTAATATTTGAATACATAAGCTACACAGTATTACTAAACCCGACATTTTAGCATGTATTCTTCCATAGTAACAGCTTAGTAACAAGTTGTATATCTCCAATATGACAAGGTATTGCTAACCTTGTTCCTCATAAATCAAACGTATTTTCTTTTGTATCGCGCATAAACAAAAACACACCGTATTCTGCCACTACACTACAATTGATACCTGTAAATAAAAAAGCCATGCGTACGATACTAGGGAAATAACTAACAAACATCTGGAGCTCCCCACTGTAAGAACTGAATATGACAGAAAATTATACACTTTTCAAGGCAGCATGCTTTATAATGAGCTGCCACTAGCTGTCCGAGACTCGAAGAATATCCACAAGTTCCAGAAGTCATTAAAGCAGGAGCTACTTCAAAAAGTATCTGCATGTACCAACATATTAGAAATTCGAAGACCATATATGCTCAATGATTCAAATAAGAATCTAAAATTTAGCTCAAAATAAACTTAAAATTTGCTTGGTATCTCTTTGTGCCTCTAAGTGACATCCAAACAACTCTCATTCCCTTGTCACTCTGCTGAGTCTTTTCTTTGATCGGTAACGAAAAATGCATTAACCTTAATAATTCAGCCTACTCTAATATATAGCACAGGAGGACACAGCTGATGTAATCTATACATTGTTAACCTAACCAGGCAGTGTTTCTCTCACACTAGCAGTTAAATGTTTTGACGATGTTGTTTCATTTGCCTTAGGAGCTCATAGATACCTATGTGAGGACTCCTGTTTGTCTTTCTCATAAGCTTTTATGTTATTCGCTAACAAAAAAAAAATATTTGCATTGTGCTCTCTATATGTTACTGTCCAGCATTAAGTTAATAACTATCTTAAACTGTGTAAGGCCAATGCGATTATAACCTTCATTAAGTACATTAGTTTTTTAGATGTTTAGTGCTTTTTAAATTCCATTATACCACCTACACTGCCACTCAGCCTATGGTATTACAATACATATATCATACAAAGTTTTAATCTGTATCTTTGTCTTTTCAAGTGCTTGGTTATTGTTGCTCTGTCATAATTTTCATGTTTTTAGTCAAATCAGTATCAACGTAGTTTAGGTACATAAGCTAAGCCTGGCATAAGTATATATTTACATATTTTTTGCTCTGTGTCTTTGTCCTAGTAAGTGCTTTGTTATTGTTGCTCTGTCATAATTTTCATGTTTTTAGTCAAATCAGTAACAACCCAGTTTAGGTTCATAAACTAAGCCTACATATAAGTACATATTTACATATTTTTGCTGTATGACTTTGTCCTGGTAAATGTTTTGTTATTGTTTCTCTGTCATAATTTTCATGTTTTTAGTCAAATCAGTAACAACCCAGTTTAGGTACATAAGCTACGCCTACATATAAATATATAAGTACATATTTTTACTGCATCTTTTGTCATCACATATGCTTTATTGTTGTTGTTTTTGCATAATTCCCATGTTTATAGAATAATTACTATCAGTTTTACAAATGCACATTGTATGTCATATTTTTCGCATAATTCAGACTCTGTATCTTTTGTCCTTGTAAGAATATTTATTTTATTTATTTATTTATTTATTTATTTATTATTCCGTTTGACTACATATAGTACATAGTTGTATTTGTTTTAAGAACATTGTAATTGTTGTAAGTTAATTGTATCTGTTATTCTCATCATTATCATGTTTTCTGACTGCCAGCGATGTTGCAAGGTTTTTGCAAAAGATCTGCAACTGGAGCACTGCTCAAAGGAGATCAAGAACTATTCATTGTAATACCTTTTGTATGAAGAAAAAGTAAATAATAAAAATAATAATAAATAGTAACTTGTCCATGTGCTTACTTTTGGGCTATATAAACGCAAGTTGTTCAGAAATTTATTTTAGGAGTTTTGTGTCAGTGAATAAATTTGTCTATTTTTCAGCAAACTACATTCATGTCGAAAGGCGTAATGGTTAATTCCAATTATCTAAATATGTTCATGTTAAATCGACACTGTAAAACATCTTAATTAGCAACCAAAGTCATCAGCGTATAGAATGGTCACAAATTGGATTGCTTTTTGTATGTATGGTTACCTTTTCGTTACTTATGAACAATTACTATATTAGAAGTATCAGTTTTTGAGATCTATTGCGCTAAAAAAAAGTAATTTGTGATGTTCTGAATTTGCATATGTTGGAGTTTCCTAATTGTTGTGTTCGTTTAGGAAAAACAGTTTTCAAAGATCTTAAATACAATGCAAGCATAATAAATGCCTAAATATCTAAGTTGACGCCATCTTTGCCCTTCGTTTTGTGCTATGCAGTGCTGCACTCTAAAGGAAGCGACACTGGGAGTACGTCTCTGTGTTCTCTTAGGTTCTTTTAAGTGTATACTCTTTGCTCACAGTGCTGCTATCTAGTCGATGAAACTGAAGGTACCTTGACGATGCTATGCTGTTTACGTGAAGTGAAGTGAGAGCAAAGTGCCAGTATTACCACAACGTTTGAGTGCAGCAGAGAGAAGTTGAGTTGAGAGCGTATATTAAGTATTGCAAGTGAATTTGTGTAAAGTACGAATCATTTTTTGAACGGGACTTTATGGTAATGTCATTTATTCCGGACATTACGTGGCGAAACCTGCGTGTGTTTTACTAAGACTGCCGGATCATTGTATTTCGTGGATACACACACGTGTTTACATTTTCGAAGTAGCTGTGATAATATTACGCGCCTTTTTCTCGAAGTAGTTCTTCCTTTTAGGCACGATGAAGAACAAGTAGCGTTCACTGCTTTATAACTTATAAAAAAAGCCATAGTTATTTTTTCGCTCAGTTTTCTAATAACGTTACTGCAATATGATTGCTGACGGGTACCTGGTAGGAGACGGGTCATGGAATCTAAAAGTTTACGTTACCGATCTCCAAATGGACAGGACTCTGCGCGTAAAAGGAGATCTTCACATCGGCGGAGTGATGCTGAGACTTGTGGAAGATCTAGGTAAGATTGTTTAGTAAAATATAAATTTTAGTACTTAGTACGATGTTTATAAGTCATATTTATATGCTGTGGATGATTCAATTTGTTTATTTACAGTACGTGTACCCCCACGAATCCCGAATGCATGTGGAGGTATTATGGAATATTTGGAGTTGAGAAGGCCTATTAGAAAATTAGGTTGGGGGGGGGGGGCTCGTAAGTTTCCACCAAAGTAAATTGGCATATCGAAGTGAACCATACTATATTTCGGCCAGATCTGGCATCAGAAAAGTAAGATATATTTCGTCCTTTCCAGGCTAGTCTATGTGGTGTTAAATTAATTTTTATAACATTTCAGAGCTTAAATATAATATGCTGTAAGACCCCGGAAGTTCCTGCAAGAATATTTGTTTTAACCTTTGGGAATATTGCGGGATTGAACTGGTTTTACGTAGAAATTCGTAAAAAGTATAGTGAGCCCTAGTAAAATTATTATTAGCAGCAAGCTGAAGTTCCTACAGTTGCATACGTCCATTAAAAAGTTAGAAGCAATTTTTCTGCTCATGTTTCTACCTGCATTCATGTCCTTTTTAGGGATTGGGACGCAATTAAGGGGCCCGCCTTGTGGCACATGTGTTTGTTTGAGTGAGGTATGGTGCTAAGGGCGACGTCGTATGGGCCATACACCGGTGCGTCGCATCTACGCTTAAGGCGTGCAGTCTTCGCGGAAAAAACAAATTTCCTATGTGACTTTCTAAGTGGTGACCCTATTGTTTTATTTACGAAATCGCTTTACTAAAGTCCAATGCACTACCCTTAAGTGGTTTCACATGCATTCGACTAGTATATTTTCCGCTATAGCAGCCTGAAAACCCCGTTTTAACCCATTTTGACGTGCCCTAAAAGTGGATTTCTAATACGTGTGTTGTCTTGAAAGTACTTAAGGGCAGTCGTCTGAAGTGTGTGTTCTTGTAGAGAAACGGCGTGAACACACGTGTATTAGTTTCCGTGTAAAACGTGTTCTGCAAACACGCTGCAGTGTGATTTTATGGCCACGAGGCGGGCCCCTTAATGCATAGTCGCCTTTCTGATACCGAACCTATTACAGATGCTACAGTATATCTGTTGTCAGTATTTAATGCAAGTAATTATTCGGATGCACAGTGTGAATTACAGGTGTGTTTTAGATTGGTTTTAACATTTTGGTTATTTTCAAGGACCTCCAAATAGCATTATCTAAAGAAGCATTTTGGACGTATGCCATTGCAGGGAATTCTCTCAAAAGAAAGCCAGATAGTACACGCAGACAAGGAAATAAACAAATTGACTGCAGCTGGCGAACAAGCACATACAATTTAACAAGGAATTCAGTCATTGATTTACAATAAAATAATATAAACGACCATCCAAGCGTCGAAAATAAAAAGTTACAGACAGAATATAAAAAAAAACTCAGATTATTCCACAAAAGGAATTCCGTCAGTAAGTACGAAAGAACAGACAAAACATTAACACAACAACGAACGACAAAAACTGGATGTAGACACAGCAGAAACACGTGCACCTTGAGGAAAGCGAACGAAATGAACACAGTAACTGTGGGCTCTGGTTATCTGTGAGACAGTTTCCTGCAGCGGTAAATGTCCAAAATATGCCTTTAGTTCGTAGCTTGTCCTCATTGCAGGGATCGTTCTAAAATAATTAAATATAGGCCTTGTAATTTGGTACCTCCCAATTACGCAAGTTATTAATTTCAGTGGCATCCAGAAAACATATGCAACAGTAGATTTCACAGTTTGTTGACACACAAATATATTTCATTAAGGCATTTAAAATGAAATTATTATGGTGATAGCACAATAAGAGCAGTAGGCAAGATAGCAACAACCGTTCAGTGTAAACAGCACGTGACTGGCATGTGAGTAGGTAGGCGCGTCTGCACTGCCCCGTTTGACGCCTTGTTGCTGCACTTGACCACCACGCTTGGCGACGTCGACAGTCACTGCTGCACCGGGGGTGGACACAAATAGGGCGGCTAGGGCCATTAATTTGAAGGGCATCATCTACCGACAACATTGCAAAGTAAACGTTATGTGTAACATAAATACAATGTTTGGTTGTTTATGATACTAGTGTGTCAGCATTTATTGCGTAAATATTAGATATTTATAGTAATGGACGTTTTCAATTACAATAACTTTTCGGTTAAGTTGTCTACCATGAGACTCGTGACTGCTAGTGATGGCTACGAATCGTAAATAGTTTTTGCGTTTGTGGAAGAATTCGAATTAAATTTCATAATAATGGGGAAGATCAGGAGGTACCCCTGTTCTACAAATAATTGTGATTCTGTTTATTCACGCGCAGAAGGGGGCGTGCAAACGTTCTACTTTCCCAAACATTTGAACAGGTTAGATAACGGCTGTTTCCGAATAGTGCCTTGAAGGATCCGTCGCACCCTCGCATCCTTGAAAAGTGCATCATGAAGAATGCTGCCATTTTTTATTCGTGTCCGAATTCTACCGAGGATTCAAGATGCACTCTACACATCCTTGGCTCAAGGATGCGTGGCAAGCATCCTTACGCCGTTGCGATAGTCATTTGTTTGAATTGGGAATTCTGAAGGTATGTTTGTACACAAATGCACCCTTACAGCTAAGGATGCATTGTTGTGAAGGCTGCGAGGATTCAGGGATCCGAGGATTAATCCTATGAATTCGGAAACAGCCATTGTCTTTATGTAGCCAACCTGTTAACTAAAAGTTTTAGTTTCCGAAGTTGCCGGTGAATGATGCCCCCCCTTTTTTTTTTCTTTTTTAGCGGCTCGTTGTTTAACATGGCCGTGTCTACTTTTGAATACTTTACTTTCTCTGTGTGTTGCACAGTCCTCATGGAGGGCTACATACACGTTGCGCAGCTCACAAACAGGGTAGTACGGACGGGGATATAAGGGTAGTCCGCATCAAATGCTGCGTGCTCTTAGGTTGTTGGCAGACAGGGCACAAGTTGCAGAGAACTGTATATAGTTGTGCGCTAGTTGACGCTACAGCCACTGACACTCTGGTATGTAGGTGCCGCTTATTACGGACTGCTCACAATACAATAAGTAGTCAGTTAGGCCGTTTAGCGTAAAATTTCAATCCGGATTGACGCTGGAGTGGACTGATGAATCCAGATTGATATTTTACTATGAACACTTTGTTGTGCACTGAAGTAGGAGTGAAGCGAGATAATCCACTCCACTTGTTGAGGTAGACTGGAGTGAAGAATCCGGATTGAGATTTTGCTGTAAACACTGACAGAAATGAAAAGAAAACGCGTAGGACAAAGTTGTCTCCGTATTTTGTTGTTACGTGTTGTGGTTAGGTTAAAATATAACAGAGAACACTTTGTAATTTAACAGAAAGCGTTAAAAAGCAGGTATTTGTATAGCTAAACGGCTTTTTATAAAGCAAACGGAACAAGAATCTCATGAAGAAAACCTAATTTGGAGCAACTCTTATTTTTAGTTTGTCATCTGTTCTCTGCTTCGTACTGTCGCCGATAGATAGCATTATTTTGTTTTTAGTCCTGGACACTCGCCTGGAAACTTGACCCCTTTGTTGTTTGGCTGTAGTTCGCCAAGTTACCGATGATGCTATACATTTTTGGCGCTGTAATCCGGGCGGTCGAGATCAAGCTCCGCCCACTTCCCTCCCACTAAGATAAACAATTTATCAAAACGAATTTTTTATTAATTTATGAAATACTTCCTTCGCTCACAATTTTAAATAATGGCTCTAGAATTCTTTATTTACTTTATATTGTTAGGAATGGTAAAAAGTGGGCGGAGTCTCGATCCGACCGTCCGGATTACAGCGCCAAAAAGTACATTCTCGGTAACTTGAACTACAGCCAAACAACAAGGAGTCAAGCAAAATGCATTGGTAGATAGGCGAGTGTCCAGACCTGTTCTTCTACGACCGTGGTCCAGGTTGACTTCAACGTGACTCTTTGTTTACAGTTCAATCTGAATTGTAATATTTACCGTAAAAACAGTTCGTCAATCCATGTTCGCTACACATTCACTCCGACTGGACTCCGCTGCAGGTTCAGTCTGGATTGAAGTTTTACCCTAAACGTAGTAAGTAGGTATTTATTTCATGCTCATTGCTATACGGCGACGCGTTCACAAGGATGGACAGTTCTCGGCAACTTGTGCATTCCCTGACAACAAACCCACGATCCGCCACAGACATTCGGAAATATCTGCGCGAGAGGTTTACGGATGGTAAAATTATTTTCAAATGAAAACGCTAGTATTTTTTTTTTTTTAAATTCGGTTATTATCGAGGCCTAGATATTATCATATTAAAAATTAAAAAGAAGTGAGAGTTTTCCATTTTTGTAGATTTTGTGGTTTCTAGTCCTTATTATTCTAAATAGCTATAGTTTGTAATTTTATTAAGTAAAGCATACTGCCGCATAGTGCTATAAAAATAAACGCCCGCTGACAAAATATTTACTCACTCGGCAAATAATCTCATCTAATTTTGATTGACAGTTGAATATTCCAGTCGTCCGTTCGATACCACACCTTTCCATATCCATTAAGGGTGTTAAAAGTGCAATAAAATCATAATTATATATTTTTACAAAATAGTGTTGGTTTTGTAGACGATTCTTGCGAGTGCAATTTCCTTTTACAAACAAAACAATTTTATGTGGTTTTAGTTATCATATGAAGGTGCGTCGCAGTTATAATTTGCATGTTCTGTTGCCATGCAAATAGTGAAAACCAGTTGGTTTACGTAAGTGAAATAATTCACGGTGAAGTAACATGCCATGAGCTACGTAATGAAACATTAAAAAACATCTCGCGAATAATTTATACCTTTAAAAATGTTGAATTTTTGTTTTCTGTACTTCTGCGATTTTTAAAAAAATTCAAAATATGGCATTGTGGGTTGTTAAATGTTTTATTGCATAGCTCATGGGATGTAAGTTCACAGTGAATTATTTCATTTACAAAGGTGGATTGGTTTTCGCTATTTGCATTGCAGCGTAACAAGTAAATTTTGACTTTGACGCACCGTTGTGAGAAATCTGTGAGAACTAAGTTTATTTTGTAAAGGGAAATTACGACAAGTCTCGTCTACATAACTGACAATATTTCATAAAAATATAAAATTATGATTTTTATCGCACTTTAATACCCTTAAGGGCTATTTTCATCACCATGTTTTTATTTTTCATGTGTACCAGATATTTTTTTCTCATTTTAGACACAACATATTACTAAATATGACTCTTATGAAATTGTTTTATGTCTCATAGTTTTTGCGTAATGGCTTGTTAAAGTCAAAATTTGCATGTTTCAATTTTAATGACTACCTACGCTAAAAACAACTGGAAAATATCACAATGGATAAAGACGTTGCAGGCTACAATGTCACGTACGTAAAAACTAAGAATATCATATTTTTTTGTATTTAAATAAAAATTTTTAAATTTAAAATAAAAATTTGAAAAATGTAATATTTTTAAAAAATACAAAAATATATTATTTTACATAGCTGAATTTGTAGCCTACAACATCGTTATTTACTGTGAATTTTTTCAGTTTGGTAAGTGAATTGGTTTTAGTGTCGTCCTGAAAAACGGAAACATGCAAATGTTGACTTTAACGGGCCATTACGCAAAAACCATGCAAGATAAATTATTTTTATAAAAGCAAAATTTAGTCACGTTTTGTGTCTAAAACAAGAAAAAAATAACTAGTGCGAACATAAAAATAAATAAACATACTGATGAAAGTGTGTAGCAAAGTTAAGTGCACGTTTCTATCAGTTTCACACACATCCAGTTAGTAGCCTATATTGTGAAGTACGGCAGTCTGAAAAGGCCGTTTCAGTAATGTTGTAGCTGGAGGGCTTGGAAACAATTTTAATGAGTACGGTAGGTTGATGACATTCCGTCATTTTGTGAAGTGTTTCTTTTCGTACACTGGACACATGTGCTGTAGTTGAGTAAAGAAACGTATTTCCTCGTACATTACCTACAACGCATTTGAAGCACGTGGTGGGCGGCGCCCTTGAGATGGAAGACGAGTAGAGATAGTGTAGGGTCAGAGGTTTCCTAAATAAAACCACATGTAGCTAAGTTTTTATAATTATTGAAAATAATAGGCGTATCGTAACCCTGCAAAATTTTCTTTTCATTCAAGGATCTATCATTACCATGTATTTATTTACTTTATGACATACGTAAACACATTGTATAAATTTCTCTTTTACTAAAAGTAAACGTGAGAGAAAACAAAATAGATTTGTTTATTGGTTTGTTAGTGTCGTTTGGGAGGTCGTAAGAAGTGTGCACTTTTATCGTGAACAGCATATAACAACGCGTCCAGTGAGGGTAGTCGTGTTCACATCGGGTTAACGACCTTTGTGATATTTTTGAAAGGCAGCTGCTCATGATCAGTGATTAGCTTTCTAGCCGCGGCTTCGCCTGCGACGTTATACAGAGCAGCAACAGTTTTAATTTTAACGAAGGACCTCTTTCTACGCGTGTTTTAATACCTTCAAGTCCTATGTTAAGGTCGTGGTCTACCGCCACAATTTATTATTTGACCAGATATTTTTTTTTCTTATTTTAGACACAAAGTGTGACTAAATTTGGCTCTTATGAAATTTTTTTATCTCTCATAGTTTTCGCGTAATGGCTTGTTAAAGTCATATTTTGCATGTTTCCGTTTTAACGACTACACTAAAACCAACTGATATACCAAACTCAAAAAAATCACAGTGGATAAAGACATTACAGACTACAATGACATGCTCATAAAATTAAAGAATAAAAATTATTAGAATAAAAAATTGCTGAAACTGAAAATAAAAATTTAAAAAGTTCAATATTTTTTAAAAAATACAAATAATTTTTATTATTTAATTTTGTGAACATGTCATTGTAGCCTGCAATGTCTTTATCTATCCACTGTGATTTTTTTTTAGTTTGGTATATCAGTTGGTTTTAGTGTAGTCGTTACAATGGCAACATGCAAAATATGACTTTAAGAAGCCATTACGCGAAAACTATGAGAGGTAAAAAAATTTCATAAGAGTCAAATTTAGTCACATTTTGTGTCTAAAACAAGAAAAAGAATATCTGGTACAAATACAAAATAAAATAATGATGATGAAAATTGCAGTATACCGCGCCCTTAACGTAGCTGGACCAGCCCACGCGTTGCCACTCATGCTAGAAAAATTCGTCTTCCAAGCCATGGCTATTCGTACCACTTGTCCAATTACATGTAAAAATATTTGAAAGTTAGATTTTACTATAAAATATTGTAAACACTTTTCGTGACCATTTGTGGGCGTCCCATTACGTGTAAAAAATTTTACTTAATTATAAGCAATATAACTTATGCATTTTATTCAAATTGATGTAGGGGACCGCGGTGGCCGAATGGTCAGACCATTCGCTTCCCACCAAGGCGATCCGGGTTCGATTCCCGGTGGGAATCGTGCCGGACGATGCCGCTGGCCGGCGGGTTTTCTCGTGGATCTCCCGTTTCCTCCACCCTTTCATTCCGCCGTTGCTCCATACTCACCTCATGCTACCCTCACCAGCGCTGAAGACCTCGATGTTAAGCGCTGACCAAAATCTCACTCACTCACTCAAGTTAATGTAATAAAATAACCATAAGATTATTTCACCTAAAACATTGTGACATACCACCAAAGTTAAGAAAATGGTTCCTGTATTGTGTAAACCTTAAGATGTATGTTCATTATACCGTATGTATGTTCATTGAATTTTGTCTTGCTTTGTGACAGAGATACCACACAAACAGTTATGCATCCTTAGAACTATCAAATTTAACTGATGTTACATGTATGGACCTGAAAAATTCGCGTTTTCTTTTAACCTTAATTTAGAGTTCAATCTTCTGCAAATTCGTGTGATTTTTACAATTGGCTTTGTGACTTATTTGACACTTCCTAGAGAGCGATCAGTCAGTGATAAAGAAACAACTTAATGCTGGTCCAATCATGTGGTAGCACTGTTTCGGAGAGTGGCCAATTGAAAGCTGCTTTATGCTTGAAAACATAGGTGTTCTATGATGTTAACCTACAGGTCAGAGAACCCGCGAATTTTTCCTGACTAGTTATATGAAACAGAGGTCACTTCACAGCATGGCAAGGAATAGGCAAAGAGCTCGCCGTACGGATGGTGATTGATCACGGGATTAATTCACTATTTACTAGGCTTCAATGCAATGTATTAACTTCGGACGCTGATCTTTTGTTACTGGTGAGTCCCGATTAGACAGGCCAGTGCTAATTCTAGTGCGTTGCTACTGAACGTGTGATATTCGTCTGTAAATAGCTAAATCGTGTCGCATAACCATACAAGTTGCTGGTTGCTATATCCATTTGAAGTATATCCGGGCAGAAAACATTATCTCCATTTTCCACCATATCTGCGATGATAACGTTTTTTTCCCCGAACAGTTCTGGAGACATCCTTATGATTGGATAAAGAAATGCGAGCGTTTGCTCATACTCATATCAACAGTGATATTCAAATCATCCCTCTGATTAGTCTGAATTACAAGCTTTGGTAGTCCTACCTACTTTTACGATAAATTATTGTCAAAACACCTTTTTAACCTCCGTCCGGCTATGGGATTTTCATGTAGTTGCGCATACGATTTTCATGTAGTTACGGTGAGGCAATCATATTTCAAAATTGCGTTATCATGAGGGGAGAAACATAAACAATTGCCAAAAGAGCATTCATACCGTTCGTTTTTTGACAGTGCAGATGTGAATGTCAACACCTTAGATGGGGAAAATTATTTAATGAAATGGGTGACATCATTATCATTACACCATACTCTGCTGTACTGTAGCTCTTTCTGAAAAAAAAAAAAAAAAAAACGTGCTTTGTGTTTTACGGTTAACGAAGTGCCTCGTGGCCCTTTAATTGGGGAAGGGGAGGTACGAGTCTACATAATATACGCTATCAACTTTTCGTGAAAACACCACTCAATGCGAAGTTTAACTTGGTTTGTTTACCCCATACAAAATATGTCGGCAGTTATCATGCCTGCTGCACCTGCTACCAAGTTTAACAGTGGTTTGGTGTGGAGAAAGAAGCATGTAATTGGGGTTGGATGAGGAGACAGCAGGGGGTTAACCCCAATCACTTACAAAAAGTAACCCGGCTCTGCAAACACTTCTCAAATGTCAATATTGTATGTGTAAGAAAGGTTGCACTGGGGGCTGCACTTGCCGCAAAACAGGGCTAAAGTGCTTTGCTGTGTGTAAATTCTGCTTCGGAGAGTCGTGTCTGAATGTTCCTGTCATACAGATTGATAAGATAGATGACGAAGATGACTCGGATGATCCACTGCCTGAGGAAATACAGATGGCGGTACAAAAACGATGTGGCACGACGACTCTCTAGTAGAACCCACATAATGGGAAAAATATTGACATTGCCCTTTTTTACTATGAATATTTATATTAATGAAATATTACATACGTAAGTTAATTCACTTCTTTTACATAGTCTTATGCTTTTTAATCAATAAAATATACCCACAAATCGTCATAGGAAGTGTTATAATTTAAAGACTACTTTTCCAATTTTTTTGTACACATAGCTAATTAATGGGAGATAGACGGGCGTCATTCTGTGCTTAAATTAAAGCTACATAAAGTTACTGCATATTCTTTCAATGTGAATGTCCTCGTAAGGTGAGTAGTTTTTCCCGATGTTTGGCTCGGAACTCGACCAAAATTAAAATATTTCACTTTCGGAAAAATGTCAAGTTTTGTATCTCGATAACTATTGAACGTGGAGAGATGCAGTAGGGCTCACATTGTTGATAATTTAATGCAGTTTGAATAAATGTTTATCGGCAAAATTATTCTAGAATGCATTCTTTAACAGTTAATAAAAGAGCGTAGTGGAGCTACCGGGCGTGGTGGAGTAGTGGTGAAACTTTCGCCTCGCATTCGGGGGGATCCGTGTTCGATCCCCGACCATCCTAATTTCTGTTTTCCAAAATCTCTTTAGGAGAATGCTTGAATGGTTCCTTAAACATGCCCTGGCAAACTCCTACCACATTATTAAAGATTTCATATAATCAACCTTATCTATGCTGGAGGCAGTTGCCATGGCAAGGACTAAGGTAACATAGGAAAGGGAAATCATAAGCGGCAGGCAGCAAGACCTGAGCTCAACCTTTTGTGTTAATATTTTCTTCTGGGCTTTGGGAGATGCATATCAAAGTGGCTGACATCTGGTGGTGAACTTCTGAACCTTCGGAATGGTGATACCGACAGCAGACGCTATATTGTACACGTGTGTAGCGAAGCTATTTACAGTTTATAAATAAATACTAGGTGGCAATAGTTCTGTTCTTCGTTGTAAAAATAAAATAGTTTTATTAAAAATATGTTTCTTTATGTATATAAAGAGCACTGTCGATAGGTAACAATGTAAAAATATCGTTACCAGTGTTGATCTTTTCACACTCCGCAACTTCTACCGAACTAATGGTATTCATATTATATTTTAAAAAAAGGTTTCTCTATACTAATTCTGTAATACCTAATGTATTCGCTTTTCCAAATTCCGTATGCATTGTAGTAAACACGTTGTTTTCATTATAGCTGATTGGTTTATTTTGAACTAACGAGGTTGTGCCTAACCTCGTCCATTTACTGAATACAAAATTGTTGAAATTATGTAGTCGTAGACGTGTTTATGCATTTGTAAGCGTTGAAATAGAAACTTAGCATGTGTGTCTTATTATTTTTTTTTTTTTCAGTTTTATGTTTATTTTTGAAAAGTAAATTTTTTTCGTACAAAAAATTTTCGTAAGTTACGTTTGCAGAACGTTTCGTAAATATCTAATAACATGAAAATTACAAGCTCGTACTATCCCTTTTTTATATAAGGTATTAGTCTACTTGCAATTACGATAATATTAATACATGTTATAACAACGGCATGAACTAACCTTCAAGCATTATGCAACGTATAAGCATTCTGAACGGACAGTTTTCGTGCGCACAAATTTCAATCAATTTTGTACTTTTCCAAGCAGATTATAGTCCATTATTTTCTTGTAAATGGTATTTTCGGCATAACAAAATCGTTTACTGCTACACTCTCTCAATGCGGCTTTATTCCGCGTCGCTTCTATTGCACACTTCAATGAATAATATGGGATATATTAAACAATTTATTACATGTTTTGTATTAAATAGTTCGCCGTGTTCAATATTGGTTTTATATACATTAATTTAAGCCTGCATTTATCCACACGAGTCCTTAAAAATGAAAATAAACTCGCGTTTCCATTGCCACGCATACGGAAAATAGATTTCTATCACCATTCCGGCCGTCTGCATCTCCCATTAAGTACCTCTATAGCTCGAAATAATCGTTATCTGCATTAGCCATCAAGGAATTTTACAGCTTCATGTTGAGTACTCCGACGTGTCTACAGTGCATTGAAACCTAGCAAACTTTTCCCACGATCAATCACTATCCCAATGGCGAGGAAGCTAATGGAGTGCGGGACCAATGAATGCACCACGGCTGGATGTGTGGTTGCAGCACTTACTCTGTACTGCATTGGAAACAATAATATTTCCTGTAAATAACCAAGGTTTTTCTTTTTACGTGATAGCTTTGTTAATGCTGGGTTAATTTTCAACGATTAATTCGTTCTCTAGTTTCTGATTTTGAAGTTCCACTATTCCTACATTCAAGATTTTACTTTAATTTTAAATTTAAAGGGCGTGGAATATAATTCAACGCTGAAAGCATTAATGTATAACTGTAGGTTTCTTAAAGGCAATTTGCAAAAGTTAAACAATAGCAATCCTAGACAATAGTTTTAGCCAACGTTTCAAACAAAATTGTTTCCAGTGTTACGAACTTCTGAGGCACAATCTCTGACGCCGAAACCTCGTGCATTTAACTGTGGTGCAAGAGATCACGCGTAACGAGTTAGTAATTCTTGATAAATATTTACTCATAAAGTTGGCAAATACCATTATCTAGGATTGTCATTGAGAATTTTATCCATATTGGCTTCGAAAAGAGTGTAGAAATCAATTGATATTTCAGCGTTTATTTATCTACCACGCACTCTTGTAAGTTGCAGCCCTTACATAGTGGTATTCTTGACGGGCCGCAACCTCCTCCCCCCCCCCCTTCTTTTTCTATCCGCCTTGTGTGTATTTTGTCTGGTGTGTGTGGAATGTCGCGGGTTGTAGGAAGTGACGTCACGCCCGAGACTGCTAGGCCACGGGGGCCGCAGCAGCAAATAAAAGCTCGTCTTCTGTCTCGTCGCTACAGGAATGCGCATGCGTGCTGGCCGTAATGAAAGTGTTTACAACACAGGCCGTTACAACAATTGACCCCGGGCTGGGCTGTCTCTCCCAGCTGGTAGTTGCATGGCAGGACCTCGTATTCCTTCTCTCTTCTCTCGTCGGCGAAAACGTTTCTGAGTGGTTGTTGAATACACTTTATAAAATACCTGATCCCGTCCACATCCACACATCTGCCCAAGCCCCAAAATTTTTTCCGAATATAAGTAAAGATTTTTCGGTAAAGTGCAATGAGCCCAGTTGTAACAGAATAAAGAAGTAGCTGTAAGGTTGTAAGACTTAATTAAATATTTATTGTGTTTTTCGAATATTTCATCCTTTTGTTGTAAATAATTGAAATAGTCCAAAACTTGGGCCTTCCTAGATAAGCTGCGTTTGTGTGTGTGATGCAGGAGCGGTAAGGTTGCCGCTAACCGACGTATGTAGTGTATTATCGCCTCTCCGCGCAAGCCACTCAGCTGGCGTGCAGTATTTTACTATTATCCTTTTTCCTATGGGACTTACAGCGTTGGCCAGATTATTTTATTTGTGGGCAGCATAGTTCAAAGTATAACGCTTGTTTCTGTAGTTGAGGTTTACGAATACGGTTGTTATTTTTCCCTATACGGCATTTTGGAAAACCCACTTTTGGCCATTTTGAGGGCCCCGAAAATTATGTTCCTAATTAACATCCCGAATTTTTAAAACTATGACAACATAGTTTTAAGAGGAGTCCTCGACTGGCGCATGGACGGCGTTGCAGCGTGTCACGCGCATACATTTTTACGCGAAACCGCTGAAGTTATTCATATTATGTTTACCTACGAAAAGAACACACACTTGAAACCATGCTTCTATTTTTACAAAAATGCAGCACGCTAGTTAGAAACATGTTATTCGGGCCTCTCAAAATGGCTAAAAACGGGTTTTTTAGACTGTTGTAACTCCGAAAATATTACCTGAATTCGTAAAGTGCAAAACGAGAAGCATGCGTTGGTCTTTACTTCAAACTATTCAAAAATAAAATGTTTTAAAGTCCCATAGTAAAAAGTCTACAACGGAAACCTTGCACGCCAGTTTGGCGCGCTGCGAATAGAAGCGATATGCTTCTCGTCAAGCGTGGGACACTGGCTCTTATCGCTACGCTGTTACCACGCGTCAAAGGTGGAAATTCGACACCGCGAAGGACTCCTCTTAAGTGCGTGTTCTTTTCGTTGATATACATATATATGTTGCGTTAAATAGTTTCGTCAAAAAAGAATAGCCTTAACTCGCTGCATCGCGTTTGAAGCACAGGTGGGGAGGCCAGCATTTTGTAAACAAAAACATTTGTGCAAATTTAGATTCTAGGGTGTTCTGAATCTTGTCCCAAAAACCGTTCGTGCGTACTTAAGTACGTTAAGTGTGGTTGTGAATCCTGCATGTCTCAGCTCCCGATACGTCGTGATTAACTCGTCTGAGAAAAACTCTCGTGTATTTTTGTGTTTTCGTAGTTGCTTTGTCTAGTCTTGTGTTTGTGACGTCGCAGTTGTCATCCTGTTTTGTGTGTAACATCGTCTTTGCCTTCTTAGTTATTGTCTGTGCTGTATTATTTTAGGTGTCCTGGGTTTTCAGATTTCGTTTTATTTGTTTTCAGTATTTAACGTTTCGTCTTGTGTTTTCTGTGTATTCGACACAATTCCTCCTGTTCTTTTTTAATTATTGCCTACGGCCAATTCGGCTTCTTTTAACTTAATTGTTGTCCTTGATTATCTCAGACGACATAGAACTGTAATTGCGTATGCACTCAATATTTCACTACATCTTTTACGTTACACCCCTACATAGGTAAACTACATAAAGCAGAAAACAAAAATTGTAGCCGTTAAAGTCATTCATAGTCACTCGCCAAACGTACCCTACATTCCACTTGTACTTAAAAAAATTGTTCTTTAGCCTAAATACAAACTGCCGCAGAACAACGAAAGACCCGACATAACGTGGCGTTAACAGCAATAATGCATACTCAGAACAGTCAGTGTACTGAAGTTACACGAAACAAGATCTTCACATAACATTGGCTACTTTCGTACATGCCTACGTCGACGTAAACACAAAGGGCCAGAATGCTAAAACGTTAACGGATTTTATGCGATATTGATGATTATTTGTGCATTTGACTAAAGGAGTACTCCTTATAGAGTTTACTTTTTGTCAATTTCATTGGTTTATTACATAAAGTAAGCTCCGTGCATGTTTATCAATTATTGTTTATTCACAGCTAGTTATTATTATTAAAATATTATGTAAGTGAAGCATTGCATGGTTGGCAGACTTAGTATATTAACTAATATACGCGTTTATTAAGTTACAGGTAAATTCCGTTGTATAGACTACATGGCATGCATTCAGGAAACTTTACTGTATATACAATTAGTTTTTGAAGTTAGTATCATGACTATGTATGGCAAGAGAAGGCAGTTTATCTTTCACGTCGCCAATTTAATCAAGGAAAATAAACCGTTTACAAATACTACGAAGTTGTGAGGGGAAGGCAGAGAGCAGGCCGTGGTACAGGTGCGCCTGCAGCGACAAGTGATGACGTGTACAGCCCCGGGCCGGGGCTCACGGCTAGCGTGGCCTTCCTCGACCTTGCAGCCTCAGGCTGCGGCGTTGCCACGTTGTCCGTCAAGCTGCGCCACGTACGGCAGCACTGCACCGCACCGCGCCCGGCGAGGTACGGCCGTGGCTACCGCGCATCGTGTGTGTATAATAAAACTAAGTGCTTGACGGAAACGGCTGGCCCAGTATTTTGATATACTTCCGTTAAACCTGTAACATGACAACATACCTTCGTGGAAAACAGAAAAATTGTTTAACTGCAAATGGTGCCCAGACAGCTAAGTCGGGAGCTACAACTGCATTGGTGGGACATTTGTCAAAATATTAAAAGTTCACGTTAAGGTATTTTATGTTACTTCATAGTCAGCGAGAGGGACACACACACACACACAGAGAGAGAGAGAGAGAGAGAAGGAAAGTAAAATCATTACTTAATGTTTTGAGGTAGTTATATTAAGCATTAAACTAGCAGTAAGTTGCCTGCGGTAGAGCGATGGTTACTGGTTAGTAACGAAATATTTAATTTTTATGACTAAAATTATTTTATAGTTACTTTCAAATTTGATTACTTATACCTAAGAACCCTGCTTTTCCGCGAAAAGAATTTTGCCCCAGTCTGTTTCAGTGCCATACGCGCACATCTGCAGTTTAGCTTCATGGTTATTGGCAGCGTGTCTGTGTGAAGAGCCGTATCTCATTTGACTGAGCCAATTATAAAAACTTTCTTGCAACACCACACGTCTGTGATTTTCCGGTAGAATCTCACGGCTCGCAACAGTTAAAATATCCAATCACTGACCACGAAGCAGAACTGCATATGTGCACGCAAGGCACGGAAACGAAGTGCGGCAAAATTCTTTCCGCGAAAAACAAGGGTCCCTACTTATACCGGTACCTCAACATATTAATATTATCCAGCTCCTTAGGTACTACGTAAATCCTATTAATTTTGATTCTTTCCTTTTTTAGTAGTTGTAAAATAATTGGTTATAGCGAACTTAATTAACACAGAAATTATTTCCAAAGATATAAGATACACTTTATGCAACTTTAAACGTGTTTATAAATTAAATGTTAAGTATATCACTACTTTAAAAATAAAATATGTAACATGCACAACATTACAATTAACATAGTAGTAAAACAGAGAAAATTTCACTATACTTAAAGTTAACAATCAAAACTGTAAAAATTAGAAAGAAATTTCATTCAAACATTGTTTTTTTTGTCCTTGGAGTAGACAGACACTCACTGTCCTCGTGTTTGCGTGAGTGAAGCACGGCGCCAATATTGACCGGATCATCTGGTGCGGTATCAATTCTAGCGCTAAACACTGAAAAACGACTGTAAAGGTATCGCAGAACACTCCTGACACTTTCAGTAGTGACCCCGTATTTTTATCGATGAAAAGTTTTAAACTAAGTCCATTGCATGATTGTAGAGTACTTCACACGAGTCCCGTGAGAAGTTTCTCAGATATAACACATTGACGAAGCCGTTTTCAGCTATTTTAAGGGGCTCATAAATGATTTTCATAATAATTGTCCTGATGCTCTGAAACTACATTTTTTTTGTTCAAAATGTATTTCATTTTCGTACATTGAGACGATGGGCATGTGTGGAATAGTTTTGTAAAAAAACGTATTTTTTGAAACGAAGCAACGCATGTTAAGCGTATGGTTGGAGAGTTTTTACGGAAAGCCATCGAGTGAGTCGTGGTGACGGTGAAGGGTTGTGAGCGATACTTCAGCGCAATCGGCGGTAATGTGTCCTGCGAGGAGTAATGTTGACGAGGCGTTCTGGGACATCAAGAGGACCATCGGAGTACTCCGAGTTATGACGCTGGGCCCACCATTTTGTGTGTGTAGGTGTGTAGAGAGACAGTTGTGACCAGAGAGCTTGTATACACAATTGAAATTGAGGCTTAGGTTTAAATTAATAACCTTTATACATTGTAATTTATTATTTGTTTTATTTGCTAGTAATTTGTAATATACTCGTGATTTTAAGCGCCATTTATTTAGTAGTATTTGATCATTTGTGACATTTTGGTGTAGATAGCTGTTAATGAATTAGGCTTTGCTGTACTTATATTTTCTTTTTATTTAATCAAAGACCTCCTTCCCTCAGCTTACCGTGCCCAACTTGTAACAGTATTTATGACATCATTAAACAGACTTCAGAACATAAACATTAACAAAAAAATAGAGATTTATACCGGTAGGGAAAACATTCTTGCACGACTGACTTCTAACGTACTGTCTTCGCCGGCGTATACAGCCTCAGCCGATGTACAGTACATAAAGAAAGAAAGAAGTCGGGTCGCCTGGTGGAAGAAAGACAGTCATTCAACTCGCCGCCACATTCCAGGGGTGCCGCCTTCCTCGACCACAGGCTGACCTGGCTGGCCATGAGGGGGAGAGTGGAATGTGTGTCCAGGGCCTTACCTCCTGCCTCAGAGCCCGCTACAACTTGCAGGGGATGTAGACAATGATCTACTTCATACAGTCAAATTAGGCACTAGCACGAACTACAGGAGCGCCGTGTACCATGGTAGCCATGGTGCTTCAAATGCGTTGCAGTGTGTCCGTAGATTTTATTTTAACGAAACTGTTCCATGTGCCCATTGTGCCAATGTATGAAAAGAAAACACATCTCGGACAAGGACGGGATTTCATTTTCAAGAGATATATGGAAAGGTACGATGTTGAGCGGACGACTGCAATACTCAGTCGTCAATAAAATCTGAACTACTCATCAAAATTCTATAAGAATTTTTTTCCCCAATTGATATTTTATCAGCGAACTTTTATTTATATAGTACTATGTGGTAGTATGCTTTACTTTTGAGTAAAAAATTAAAACTGTTTATAGAAAATTAAAGGCTTGAAATCATGCTCATTAAAAACCCCGTTTCTAAGTATTCCAAAATAGCTCAAACGGCCTTTTCGGACTGCCGTACTTCGAAGTGTTCTAACAAGATGTTATGTCAGTATAGATGCCGTTGTTTTAATTTGTGTTTTAAAGATTTTTTCTACTGTTAGCATACGTCCGTTGTCTGCAGATCAGCGGTGCACAACATGGGACGTTAGGTATTTGACAGGTAAATGTGAAGACGTCCAGTTTTTTTTTTTTGTATTCTTTCAGTTCGCAGAACATTTTTTTTGGGATGTTGGGTTATGTGGCTAGTCGCCGTCGCCAACGGCTAATAATAATTATTAGGGACTGGAAAATTTCGCGAATTTAACGACCTGTAGGCTAGAATCCGTTGTATTATGCATACTCAAGCCCCGACTATTTGTCCACTAACTGCTACTCAGTGGAGCAGCAGGCAATGAACTCCCAGCATTGGGCTTCGAAAACCATTTAAATAAGAAAGTATTTTTCAAGCAACAGTAGTAACTTGAAAATTCTTGTTTCCCAAATAATTTTATAAAAATAGACATAGTTGCATTTGTAAACGAAAATTGCATCAATTTGCCAATGTTGATATGTTTAGTTAATTAATAACTTTATAATGTATAATTACCATGGTTAAATGTAAGAAAAGGCGTCCGCCTTAATTTCGCCATGTAAAACTTAAGACGTAAATAAATACACTTGCCAGTATTTAGAGATGTACGTTACTCTGAAAATACCAAAAGTTTAGTTCAGTAATAATTACCACAGTATAAATAAGTCAGAAATATCACAATCAGATAGAATGTTTTATTTTTTCAAAGTAATTTTGGACGTTAACGCGTCAGTTTTGTGGTTACTGCAAATGTTTTTTTTTTCCTGTTCGTCCATTTTCCGTTCCCAGTTCGTCCGAGCCACGGCCGCCTGGTCCGAACCAAAGTTCCGTATATATTCTGTTCCGTCCTCGCGTCGGTTTAAATCTACGTCGCTTGCGGATTAGGTTATGTGATGCTGGACGTGAACAGTGAAAATGCCTTGCATGGTTTTCGAAACGTGGATATATGTCATTATTAAACAAGCTGTGGTGATGTTTATAAGGCAAGAATAAAACTCGCATAGCATTCTTTTATATATATATATATATATATATATATATATATATATATATATATATATATATATATATATATATATATAACAATATGTATCGTGAATTATCGACAGATTGTTTGGTGATTTATAAAATGTCATTTTTCAAAAACGAAGTACAAAATAATCCAGGAGGACTTTACAGTAAGTTTAATCACTCATTTTGTCGACAACTGTTTTTCTGCATGTAGTACCAAATTTTCGTTACGTTAATACCAGAATATTCGAATACAATCGTTAGTCATGACTTGACAATTACAATTAAATTTTGAAATATACTGTAATTACACACGATGTCAATATTTTTATGAAGTTTTTATGTAATTTTTGTTTCCCTATGTCGATAACACGTACGAAATTTTCACGCAATATTGTTTTAATATATACGACGTTGTTTCCTATGATGCCGACTGTACACACTTTTGTCGGTTGGAAATAGTACGTCGGCGCGATGCACAAATTGAGCCAATTAGAAGCTAGCGAAGTGCAATGATATTACGTTATTTGTTTACTTCAGAACTCAACTTAGAGTGAACGGAGAATAGTAGGCGTGCCGGTAATTCGTAGTTTCCCGAAATAGCTCCGGACGAATGCTCGATTGGTAGAGCCACGATTTTGTGCAGAAAGATTTTTGCCCCACTTTGTTTCAGTGTCTCCTGTGCACATCGGCAGGTCTGCTTCATGATTATTGGCAGCGTGTCTTTGTTCACACACATCTCTCATTTTACTGCACCAATCATAATAAGATTATGGTGACTCCGTACGTCTATCGTAAATTCCTACCTTACGTTTTGATAGGTACAGTCCATCCCATTTTTTCATAGTTCTGTACACTTTTATGTGTTCAGATTTCTACAGAAAAATACTTTTCATTTTAATGTGCCTACTGTATAGTTTGTAAGTCAGCTGAGTGTGTTTATGCAAAAAATCACTTGTGGTAAAGGAAAACACAACAAACTCCTTGAAACAGCTGTAAAAAAGGGACGTGAACATAACCTTTAAAAAGGGGCATTGTGACCCGAGATGGACTTCAAACATATTGGGAACATGTTATCAATTTCGCGTAGATCCGCTGAATGTTGGCGCACAAGACGAGGATGATTGGCGGGTGGTTGTGACTGGCAGGCCGGCGGTGGACCCAGCTCTGGCCGCAGACTAAATATAATGCGGGTCGTATATTGAGGAGTGAGGAGCGGCGGTAAATATTTGGCCGTGCCTCGGCTGAGGGTTGATGACCTTCTGGCGCCTCGTGCCTTCACACACGGGGGCCACGTCTGTCGCCGCCTCCGCCTTTGTCTGTCTTAGCAAGGTCATTGAATGCTCCAGTCTCCCTTCTGATCAGGGGAGGATCTACACTTTCTTTTAGGGGCATTGGGGGGGGGGGGGGGAATATTACAACACAAAGATTGTTAACTTACGAGCAGTGTCAGTAAACATACTGAATTTTTCTTTAATATCTTCTTGATTCAACGTTTGGCAAGACTTATTTGAAAATATTTCAGTAGAACCTTAGCCTATTAACCTTGCCTTTCGTTATACACGCTGGATTCGAAATTTTAAAGCGTAGATTACATAATAATAGGTTATTTACAAATGTAACGCTATAATTACCTCTCGCCGTGTAATAATGATTAAATGCTTCCTCGTAAAAATTTAGTCTAGTATCTTAAAATGTAATGTATCTACTTAAGTTACCTATAGCGGGTAATTCGTTACACCCTTAATTTACTATACAAAACACTTAAATTTTTTTAAACGAAACATGTGGCACAACTTTTTAAATCCACCAGAGGCTCACCTAGGGGGATAAGGGTTGATTCCTTGCCCCCCCCCCCCCCAATCGTCGAAAATTTGTGAAATTTTTGAACAATAGTTCTGCGAAATAATATTACTGACTGTTATGATTTAAAACTGTAGTGTTTTAATCGCCCAATCATCCAAAAGCGTCGACAAAGAGGGGAAGAAAAAAAGGGGGGGGGGGGAGTTTACCCCAGCCTCATTTTACTCTACGGAAACTGCTTAAATAGCGCAATTTGCACCTTGAAATTAATTTTTTTTTCAGAGATGCAACTCTCGCTGTTTTTTTTTGGGGGAGGGGGGAGGTCCGTAACATTCCCAAGTACGGGACCTCTCCCCCCTTAAAAAAAGAAGTCATAGCTACAGCCCTGGCAAACACCTCCCGAGCAATAATCCTGGATGTGCCCCTGAGATCCACTGATTTATGATGGAAATAATTTTGCAACAACTTATTTCGCTACTGCTCTGCTCCATATTTATCGGCAGCGTGTAGAGGCGTGTCTCATTTGACTGTGCCATTAAGGTGGCCGTCTGGTGACCGCCGTTTTTCGTCTTACGGCTTCTCTCTTTCTGAAATCCAGTGATGGTCTGTGGCGGCTCTCTGAACTAAATGCTGCTCCACGTTCCTTTTCCCGTCCCTTCGCTTCATCGCCCTCCCCTCTTCGCATCGTCGGGCCCTCCTCCTTCCAGTTTTCGCAGAAATCCAAATGACCTGTCCCTTCCCAGCGGGTGTTTGTGGTGGGGGAAGTTTTGTATTCAAGACGCTCGCAGCAGGACTGGCACTTTATACTCGGCCAGGGATTTTCCAACCAAAATACTGTTGGGATCGGAGCTCACGAGCTACACTCCAACCTTTCCATAGCCTAGACTGATTCATCCAGACTTACTCTCAAATTGATAATGGCAAACGAATTTTCGTTTAGTTTGAATAATGACGAACAATATGATT
>PNEQ01018154.1:0-34239 GCA_003012365.1 Medauroidea extradentata | reverse complement strand
CCTGTGCATTTAATGAGTACATATTGTAGCAAAAATTTATCGGAGCACTTTAACGTAAATGTAAACATTGTACAAGACTATGTAAATAAAAGCACGTGGCAATGTTGATGTTTACATGTAGCGGAAAGATATAAACTGGCAGAAAATAGAAATTAATCAGGGCTTTTTTTAGTGCTCACTTTATTCCGAATCACCTATAAAACTTTTCTTAATCCCTCCTGTGTATCGTGTGTCGCCTAACTGTAAGTCTTCGCCCACTTTCTCGAAAAAAAAGTTCGCTTGAAAGTGTTGCGGCAAGGCGACATTTTTTGTTGAGAGGAACCTCCTGTGTCATATATAGAAACCGGAAATATTCGCAGGTTCACTGTCCTGTAGGCTAGTCTCCAATAATACATATGCACTCAAGTCCACAGCAGTTCTTCATTAGCTGCTCTCTGATACAGTGATATGGGCCTGCATTTAGTTAATATTTTTATTATTGGCTCAGCTACTTACACGAGGTTTCAAATAAGTCACGGGCCAATTGCGAAAGTGGCACGAACATACAGTTGCTGGAATTCTTTCCTGGGTCAAGTCATAGTCATATAACAAGCAAAAACTTCAATAGTAAAAAAATTCTATTAAAGAAAAAGTACTTGTCCAACCCCAGTATATACTGAAGGTGAACGGTAATGGAAACATTTTTTCACAGATGACAGATCTTCTTATTATTAAACCACACACAAAAACGTATTATTTCTTTCGCTTTACTTTTGCTTATCGTAACAAATGTTGGTTTTCAAAGTCACGTTTCAATCGCGAATTTCGCCCATAGGAATTGCGTCATCGAGCTACTTTAATTGCATAACTTTGTCTGATTATCATAACGAAACATCTCGCAATGTTTGTAACATACTTTCGTTAACAACCGGTATGTGTTCAAAATAATGTATACAGTTTGTCAATTCCTGCCATATTCTGTCTGCCCTTAGACGCAAGAGTCTGTAGTTAAGGTCGCGTTTTGGTTGTCTCCTCTACACTCAAACATTCGTTTATCAAAAAAACATGAAAATTTACATTACATTTTTGCATGTAATATGAGCTAAAATACTCGGCAGATACCGTATTCTTATATGAAACCTATACAGCTTCCGATTGCCCGAGCTACAGATCATTTTACGTAATTACTTATTTTTGATGTTTTATCAGTAGTATGCTTGCAGAACCACCGAGAGCAACGATTAATTTTATAATCGACGATTAAGAAAAATAATTCCGTACTCCTAAACGTTAATGTCTTTCCAGCAGTAAATTCAGTAGTGTAACATCAACGCAGTCGTTATAAATACAATTCTGTCTATAAACTAAAACCCGTAACATAGGCTTAACGCTCATAACTGCTTAAAATTGCATACAATAGTGAAACTATTATGTGTACGCTGTTCATGAATCAGAAGACAGAAGATTAAAAAAATATAAATACATTAAGCATACGTGATTGGTGAAATTAAGTAATGCGACAATATTTGTGAACATTTTGTTGTTTTTAATTACTGCAGCCTATCGTATGAAAATAACGAAGAGAAGAAAATCATAAATTATTTTAGATACGGAAATTTATAAATAAGACATTTTCGTAAAATATATGCATATCAAAATGTTCTTACAATACTTCTACATTGTTGTTACATACTTTCCTTAACTGCTTTTTCAAAACAAAGTTAACATTAAAGAAAACTAATGTATTCACTAGAAGTGTATCAGCGCTCTATTGATTGGTTACAATTTCCACCGCAGCAAGCCTTCCAAGGAATATTTCTAGGGACAGGAAAATTTTGCGAATTCAAAAACCTGCATGTTAGCCACTAGCTGTTACTCACTGGAACAGCAGACAACGAATAGACGGGGCTTGAGTATGAATAGAAAAATTTGATTCTAGCATGTGGGTAATTGAATTCGTGAAATTTTCCTATCCCTAAACATTTCAGACAACCGGTTGCTAGGAATATGCAAAATTCGCGTTATTTTCTACCAGCAGGATAGATTCCAAATGTCTGTAGGTTGGTCTGACACCTCCTGTTGGTCTGCAACGACATGGCTTGCCGCAGAAAACGCTTCGGATCAACAGTTATAAGTTCCATGCTCGATTGACACACGTAACTGACGTCAAATAGAAGCTCATGACCAGTGGACTCTCAGATTGACTAAGAGACCCGGAAATTTCACGGGTTCAACGATCTACCGGTTAGACTACACAGACCTGATGTGTGCACTTTGTCCTCAGCTACTTGCTCATTGGCTAATGATCCAGTGAGTGGCCAGTTACACTTCTAGCAAGGTATAGTGGGAGTCAGTGAGTGTTTTCATGCAGGTCTGCTATCGGTTCGGAGCAGAATAAGGCACTTCTACGACCCCGTCATTTCACCGAACTTTTTTCCTACTCTTTCCTTTACTCCCTCCACCCCGAGCCACTGCGTACATCTCCAATAAAATGTTCTGTCAACTGCCGAGGTCGTAGAACTGCCCTACACTTCTTACCCGCTACAAAACCATACGCATCGCCTATTGGCATCTCTTTACCCTGTCCATAAACCATATACACCGTCTATTGGTGCTTACGCATCGTTCCTCCCATTGGCTATCATGAGACGTGAAGAGTTCGTACAACAGACATAAAGCCGAAACCCTATTGGACATAGCATTCAACGTTCGTCACCGCCCCGCGTACCCCCAGCATAGTGAGGAGAGGAAAAGATGTTCTGTCAAATGACGAGGTCGAAGAACTGACTGACTGACTGTCCCCAAGGAAGAGTTTCAGTAAAAGAGATACAATGATTAAAGCAATACACGTGTACATGAGTTTTAAATCTAACATCTGCTCAAATTAATTCGCTTAATCTCCGGGTCTCTACAGATTGTGCTCTAATACGTAAGTGTGGTGAAGTCTAGTCTGTAACCAAATAACGCGAATTTTGCAGGCCTCGGCCTATTACCAAATCTTCCGCGAAATCGGCCAGCAGCATGATAAACCTTTCACAGAATCGTCCACGTCGGCGGCCCTGTAAGTTATCATGGAACCTTCCACGACCTAGAGAGACAGGAAAAACGTTCCACTTAGTTGCTATTAGTAGAGATCGGATAAATTTGCGGGTTCACTGAGCTGTAGGCTAGCCTCCAAGAACATCTGTATATTCAAGCAGACATTATCTGCTCACTGGCTGCTCGATGACTCAGTGATATGGGCCTGCATTTAGTTGCTTCTGTACTATTGGCTAAGCCACTTCCAGAAAGTGTCAAATAAGTCACGGGACAATTGCGAAAGTGGCACGAACTTAAGTTGGTGGAATTCTAGCTTGGGGCCAAAAGAAAATGCGAATTTTTCAGGTGTCTAGCTATTAGATGTCTCCCTGGTCCTTAGATCGAGCGTAACCAGTAGGCAAACTACGTTTCAGTCAGGATGACGACTTCATAACAGAAAGTGTTATGCTTCATCCACACATGCTCCAATTGTTACCTTTGAGTAAATACGTGTTTAAAAATAGTCTTACAATAAGGATTTCAGTTCCACAAAGGCAATATTTTGGAACAGCATGATGTATGGCTAAAATAGTTTTTACAAGACCTTTCCACGTATTTTATTAATAAATAATAACTGCCGTATTGCAGATTGAATAATAATACTGTCCAATTGCAAGTTCAATGTGTGCTATGATTTCGACTCTGCGCAACGTACTTACAACTGCTCAGAGCATTCAACAGGTTGTTTTTACAAGTGGCGATCAACAAGTCGCCCACGTGTTTCTTTCCCCGACGAAAATATGTAGGGCGCTATCTTAGGTAAGATGTTCACGAGTATACTTGCCATGTTAGACAGCTTGTTTTACGACGGCGAGGCGTCTGGTACTCAAACCGAACCTATGACAAGGTGACGAACAACAACATGTAACGTTTGATTAATTAATTTTTGAAAATTGAATGGAATAGAAGACTGCACTGCAGTGCTTACTGTTCAGTGATACGTCCACATTTCATCTCAGATGTGTGGTGAGCCGCTGTAATATGCGTAGTCCATCATGAGAGAGACTCCCCTACTTATCTTTCAGTAGCGGAGTTTAATTAAGGAGCAAACTTTCAAAGCCAGCCATGTCCACCCCACTGTAATTTTGCATTCAAAACAAGAGCACACCAACTATTATTTATTTCATGACGTAGAGTTACGAAATGTTGCCTCTGGCGTTTTTACTAACCTTTAAAGCCAAGCATAATATGCATTCACATATACATGGCCATTTTTTCTTTAATAACTAAATATAACATTAACTTATCTCATTGTAATAGCCATAATTTGACAGTTAAAGTGACGTACAACAATAACCCTGCCATATTTATTTTTCGTTAGTATCGCAGTACATGAGTTTTTTTTCCCCTGTAGAATTGTATAAAGTACACATGTCTGGTTTTGAAAGTTTACTCATAAATTAAGGCATCAAGGTCAAAACAAATTAGTTCTCAGTGGCCTTATTTTAGAAATAACTTGACCTATTTGAAATTTAAAGTCAATTGTTCGTAGAATTTCCTAACAAAAATTGCTGTCATTTTTTTTTCTTTAAATTATGTTATCATAATTTTTGTTAAATTCAAATTTTAAATTACATTTTTTGTATTTAGTATTCAAAAATTTGCAAAGTGTTTCATATGCGAATGTTTTCTCATAATAAATATCCATGGAGAAGGTATCAGAGGGTAGGGTATCACACTCCGAGTACAGACTTCTGACTAGCTGCTCGTAGGCATCTATCTGCCTGTCGCAAATGATAACATGAAATAGGCCCTACAATGGACAAGCGGCGGAGCGTGATGGACAAGGTAGGCGGAAGTACCTACGTCTACCATGACCATTGACTACGACCGCCACGTAACCCACATACAACAAATCTGTTTCCGACCTCGTTGCGAATCGAGCCCGGATCGTCGTGGTGGGGAGTTTTCTAGCCACTGCGCCAACTGCAGCCCCCTTTTACCAGAAATTTCGCGTATAATACTTTTTGTTTGAAAACGTGTTCTTTACTTGTTTTCTATCGGCACGTAGGTAATTATAACATTAGAAACCTGTTTAAACTCTATGGCTGCAAACTTTCGTAGGCAGGGTCCTTAAGGACGTAACCTACCTGCGCATTATAGGCTCATGAAGTGACTGCCCTATGAGAACTACTTATAAAAAGAGCGCATCGAATGCCACATCGCCACAACGAGCCAAGCGCTAAACTTGCCTGCAATATTCCTGCCTATCCATATTTATTTTAGGACTATAAAAGCAGTGATAATATAATTTTATTTGTGGGAAGTCTGTAGCAAAGTTCAGTGCACATTTCTAAGTTTCAAACACATCCGGTTAGTACATTTTGAAGTACGGCAGTCTGAAAAGGCCGTTTAGCTATGTTGGAGGACTTAGAAACTGTGTTTTTAATTAGCATGGCGTTTTAAGAGTGAGTGGCAGTCACCATCTTGAATTTTTGCATTTTGTGTCATAACTTTTCTTCTGAGTAAATTTGTGGAACTTTTACCTAACTACGGAATAGAATACATCTTGATAGAATTTTAGACACCATAAATCTTTTTTTCCCGTTACTGTTGTTACACATCGCGTTACAGTTAAGAAAGTAATAAGCATTTTCTAACCGCTATTCTATCTGTATCTACGGAAATGACAAAAAAATATATTTACGGTGTCTAAAATGCTATCAATATGTATTCTATTTTGTAGTTTGATTCAAATCTAAAAAATTTACTCAGAATAAAGGTTATGAAACAAAATACAAAAATTCAAATTGTGACTATCACTCACTCTTAACAAAGACTTGTCCGAAGTGTGAGTTTTTTTTTCGTGCATTGGCACACTGGGAACATCTAGAAGAGTTTCGTAAAACACGTTTTCCCTGTGCATTACAATTCATTTAAAGTGCGTGTTAGGCGGCGTCCTAAAGTGACTGTTCTCAATGTCGTTTCCAGGGATGAGATTTTCCTTGACGACATTTCCACAAAAAATGTAATTGTTGCAAAATGCGATTTTTCTGTAATTGTATAATAATCCCATTGGTTTTATTTAAAAATGAGAACGTCCGCTCTGGGTGTTGCAAATTGGAACATTATGAAACAGTTTTCAACAGTCTACAAATGGATCGACCGTCAACGACCTGCTTGTTTGGCGACCTATATCTCTCGTTCTCATTGTTTGTGATTTTTTTTCTTGTAGTGTGAGGATTCCGTTTATGTGCAGCCTCTTCCTAAAACAGCTGACCTAATTATAAACCGTAGTAGCTGCAGTAACAACCGAACAGGCTCGCTTGTGTTCGGTTATATCGTCTATATTTATGCCACGCATCTGCAGAATGGCATATTACTAGTGACCCTTGTTTTTTTTTGCGAAAAGAAATTTGCCTCGCTTTGTTTCCGTGCCTTACGTGCACATCTGCAGTTCTGCTTCGTGGTCAGCGATTGGATATTTTAACTGTCACAAGCCTTGAGATTCTACCGGCAAATCATAGACGTGTGGTGTTGCAGGAAAGTTTTTGTAATTGGCTCAGTCAAATGAGATACGTTCTTCACACAGACACGCTGCCAATAACCATGAAGCAGAATTACAGATGTCCACGTAAGGCACTGAAACAAACTGGGGCAAAATTATTTTCGCGAAAAAACAGGGTCCCTACATTTTGAGCGTTTGTGATCATTTTTATCATTCATTTTTTGTCGTATATGTGATCCTTTATTTACGGCATGGTTCTCTGTTCCTTAGTTGAAAATATATCTATAACCTTTGAATTAGGATGATATTTTTAAACATCCTGTTTTGAAGTACAGTTATTTACTATTTGTATATGTACGGAAGAAGAAATAAGGCTGTCGCAGATAATGCAAATCAGTCTTTTAATACCGACTATATTCGGTTTTTAAGCATCAGTTAATAAATTTAAGTATTTCTATACTTTACTGTAAATCATGTAACATAGTAGTCTAGGTTTTCAAGTAAACAGACATAAAATAAAATCCATGGCGTCATTTAAGTTTTTCTATAAAGAAAGGGGAGCGGCAAAATTTTTTAATTTTTTTTTTTTTCGGAAGTAGCTTTGTTGCATTTGGGAGAATGCTATTAGGAATTTCCATGTTGTGTACTCAATCATTTTCTACGTATATTAATAACTAGAGACATGCGAAATTCGCGTTATTTTCTGACAGTTAACTAGACTCCAAGTGACTATAGGCTTGTTCGACGTCTCCCTCTGGCCGATATTGTCGTGACTTGACACGGAGAAAGCTTACACGGAGGAGAGGCCAATCTCTGTAAAGACATACACACGTAAATTACAACATATAAAAGTTAATGGCCAATTGAATCGTACGTTGTGCTCTGTTATGTATAGAAAAGTGAAGTTTAGTCTGCTACCAAATTATAACGCGAATTTTGCATGTCTCTATTAATAACTTTTCACAAATTAGCTATTTCCACACATATTGATTTTTTTATCTTTCAATATATAAATTATCATACTTGTTTTTAATACTGAGAAGTTAGAAGACCACATTACAAAAACGGAAAGTTCACGGTAATAAGCAACCACTATAACGCAGCCAAGAGTACAAAGAATAGTTAAATTTTGGAGATGAGAATGCATCACAAAATACACAAAACAGTGTTATATACTTTTCATTCAAAATTCAGGGAGAAGCATTTGCCCCCCCCCCTTTCCGCCCCATAAATGACGCCCCTGTTAAAAATAAATTATTCTGTTAAAAATCTAAAATTTTACAGTTGCTGAATTTACGCATAGATTGGCAGTACTTTGACCAACTAACGTCCACATTCCATGTAACACAATTTTTTTGCTTTAGATTGGGCATCACGGAACAAAGTGTTTGTATTTTGTATTCTTAAACTAGGCCTGTATACCGACTTATGTTTCTAAGAGTAACATAATGGGTCTGTTCTCCAGTTGTTACGAGATTATATAGTAATGCCGAATTCCGCTTCCTAAATTTAGAAAACATAATCTGATTTTGGCTGGATGGTATTCAGTGTAGATTCTAAGTGTGAGGTTTTTCTCAACCTCGAAACTCCGGTCACAATTAGAAGGCAGAAATCTGCGAGCAATACGAATAGTTTGACGCACTGAACGCAAACTGGAAGAAAAAAAAATCGATCGTCCTATATACGTAAAACTTGCGCATATAGATTTCATACAAGTAATGAGTGATAGTCGCCATCTTGAATTTTTGTATTTTGTATCATAACTGTTCTTCTGGCTAAATTCGTGGAACTTTAACTTAACTACAGGATGGAAGACATGTTGGTATAATTTTAGACACCGTAAATCTTTATTTTCCGTTGCTGTTCTTACAGATCTAATTGCAGTTAGTAAATAATAAGAATTTTCTAACTGCTATTTGATCTGTAACAACAGTAACGACAAGAAGATATTTACGGTGTATAAATTTTTGTAAATATGTATTCTATTCTGGAGTTAGGTTAATGTTCCAAACATTTAGCCAGAAGATAAGTTATGACACAAAGTACAAAAATTCGTGATGGTGACTATCACTCACTCTTAACAGAATACGTAGAAAAAATTTGCAGGAAATTTTTAATTTAGTCCTTCAAATCCCAGTTACTATAATGGTACAATGTTATGAAATTTCAGGTATACTGACATCGGTAGGTAAGCACTTACCGCAATCCGCACTGTTACATTCATGATTAAAAACGTGTATTTTGTATAAAACTTAGGGTTTCTGTCTTAATAAATGAGACGAAGCTGATAAGATTTATAGAAAAAATCCTTGCAATTTTATAAAGATTGTATTTGCTAGGCAAACTTGACTTTGTATTTCTAGCGTTTTGAATACAGAAATTTCGGTTACTAAAAATAGAGAGATAATAATTAAAAGTTTATAATTTCTTGATCATAACTTTTCAAATATACTTTGTTAACACAGTTGTACGTTCATCGTAGTCCTACATACGAATGTGTTCAGAATTGTGTTTTATTACACTGTATGATAAAATATATATGTATTAATAAAGTGACCAATGAATAGATAGTTCGGAATATAAAAAATTTTAGTCGTGAGGCACCACTAACCTAAACCCAAAATATTTCACGGTTGTCAGTTGTCTAACCACTACTCCACGCAGCTGCTATTTAATACTGGTAGTGATATGCACTGGTGTAGTGTTAAATGCACGTGTAATGGTAAAGTTAGCGTTTTTAATTGTTCTTGTATGTTTAAATGAACAGGCAAAGTGTTAATATAATTTTAAAATAGTGCGGCATTGCTGCTGTATGCTGTACATACTCGTTTTATTAATTTCGTTTAAAAGAGAGAAGTTATTGCAATCCGCGACTAAAATGTCGCTGCCATGACCGCCGGCTTCGAAGTGTTGCGGAATTAGATCTCACCAACTAAAGAGCAAGTGAGGTTATTCCGAAAAGGAATTATACTATTTAGAAATTATTTTCGCAAATGCACAAAGGAGTTATTTCGTAACACTGTAATAATGGGACAACGTACCCAAGCGAATCGAAGCCTGCGGTGATATTGGAGATCACGTTCTGTTTATCCTTGTATATTAGAGATGGACAGAATGAAACAATTTATGGTCTCGAAACATTTGAAACGGCACAGTGAAATGTTTTGAAACAGTGTTTCGAAACAATGAAACACTTGCATAAAAAAGTGTCTTGTATTATGTGCTGTGCCGAAACATATTTGTTTCATTCATTTCTTTGCTGCTAGATATTAACTCATTACCAGTGCCTGTAAGTATTTAAAACAGGGTATTATAAATACCCTTGGTTATAATACTTCTGTGCTTCGTTAACTGTGGAAAATACGCAAATAAATATCCTATTTTCTATCGCTCTTAAAAAGTTGTTTATAATTTTAATATGTCGCAATTACAAGTCAACTCATGTTTCAATTAAACAGCCCGTGTTCAGAACCTTATAATTAAACTATGTGTTTGTATGGAATAACTTTCACGTTTAAATTAAGTAATTTTAATAACTTACGTAAAAAAAAGTTGCATAACTACTGGTTGCCAACGCATTCTACAATGTAGTCACGGACTTAAGTAAAAATGTGTCGAATATTCTAATAATACATCGCCATGTTTGTTCCATAATCCGTACAATTAAATTTTTGTAATAACATGTCGCATATCAAACTATTTGCCATTTCCAGTACAAAACACTTTTATCAAAGTCTAAGCACCTCTTTAGGCCTTCTAAACACTGAAAAGTGTGATTAGTGAAAGAATAGAATAATATAAATAATTAATATATTTGTAAACCTCGTCTACATACGGCACTTTTGGTAACTACTAAAGATGTTTTCTGGCTGTGTTGATGCTGCCAAGGCCATTGAATCAGACGTAAATTATCACGGTTCAAAACCATAATTTTACTAAACTAATTTAACGTAAAAGTATTGCTTTATTTCTGTAATGTGAACCATTTGCACTAAAAGATTCCTGTTTTTAAAATATATTTCATTAAACTGCTAACATTTTTAGAAATAAGTATTTTCCTTTAATAAGTATTAAAAAATTCTAAAATGCAAAACTTTTAATATTTCAATTAATATGTCACGTTACGTGACGATTCATGCTAATTTCTCCTTTCAGTTACATAAATAATACCTATACTAAAACCCCTGTTGAAGTTTCAATAACATGTACTTTCCCGAAAATTTACTGTTTCAGAACCACAACCACGTTTAAAACAGAACGCCGTATTGGCTCGTACAATGCGCTGAGACAGTATGAAACGATGAACAATGAAACAGTGCTGCTTGAAACAATCTCATTCAAATACTACTTGAAGCAACAAGTTTGCTGAAGCAAATGAAACAATGTTTCGAAATACCAGCCGGCACTGTTTCGAGACATCGATACACCGTGATGTATCGACACAGTGTTTCGAAACACACACACAACGGCCAACCCTATTGTATATATTTACGTGCGAACTTTAGTGGCATACTTCAGTTAAAATATTATAACCATTTTTCCCCGGATTTTTTCCCGAAACATTACTTCCTACTGCATGTCCACTGTTTCAGTAAATATAGAGTATTTTTAAACTGCTCAGAGACAAGTTCAATTATTTGACTCTGAACGGTAGTCTTCACTGTACCATGTTTACACCGGCATGATATTCGAAATTGTTTTTATGGGGAGAAAACGAATACTTCATTATTAATTATTTTCGGAGTCATGAAATCCAAAATTAAGTCTACGTGGGTGTTATAGATATAAAATTATATACGTAATTATATCCGCAATTATGTGTAACGTTTTTACTCATATCGTAAATGCTTCCTTTCCCCTTGAGATTGGACCGATCATAAGCACGGGCCAAATTAAAGCAAAACAACAGCAAAATCAACTGTTGCTTTAAGTTTTCAATTTGATCATGCTGTTGAATTGCCTCTAACGCCTTCCAAAATTCAGCTTTTACCTTCCATCATCATTCAGCCTCATGTCTTTATACTCCCCGGATAACTTTTCAGTGTCCGCTGACGTTCCATCAATCACAGTCCTTGTCAACATCTTTACTCTCATCCATTCGGGGTCTCATAACATTCTTGTCGTTTACTCCTTGTCGTGTTGCTACTTATATTCTTGCCGAAGATTTTCTTCGCTAACTTTTAATAATTTCGACAATTTACGTTTACTTGCAGTTAGAAGCAAATGCCTTCCTTGTGCACTAAACGCTTTCGTGGTAAACATTTCACAGAGATTTAAGTTCGCTGAACAAAACACAGGTATTAACAATATTATCCTAGTGAATATTATACTGTACTAGTGGGTAGAAACATGTTTGAATTAACCAAAATTATAATTATCTTTTGATATTGTCTTGTTTTGTAGCAATGATTTTAAGATGCACTATTTTTAGGACGTACCTTCTTTATTTATCAGATTGCATGAATCCTGGTTGTGCTACTGGGTAACATAACCCAGTATACTCTTCTAACGAGCAATCTACTTTTATTTCAGATGAAAAATGCCTAGTATATATTAATAGCATAAATAAATAATTACACCGCTCTTTGGATAGTAGCCTATTACATTTACAGTAAATAATGCACTTTTTAAGGCAGTGTTAAGTTTTTATTTTCTTTAAATTTCTATATTTTCGCCATTTGTCAAGCCCATGCTGAGTAGTATTTTTTCTTTACATTACATTACAAAGAACTCATATTGTATTTAATACAATGTTTAAAAAAAACATGAGTGTGTGTATGCAGTCGTACAGTGCACAATTGTACGTTGACTTTTTTTTTGCAAAATAATGCATAGTTCGTCCGTGAAATTATGTATATGATGGGAGTGGATGCGTCGAAACAATATAACGATTCTTAGATATCGATATTGTTTTATAATGTTATCGAAATCGTTGTAAAACTGCCAGACATGCCCTAATAATATTGTAATGAATCAAATAATCGTATGATTTCCACCGCTCTAAAAAGTAAATGTCTGTGGTTCAAATAAAACGTATTTCATATTATGAATGTGCCTTGAGCAGCGCCTTACAAAATGGCCATATTAACGTAAACAGCCTATTTAGACGAACTATTCATAGCGTGTGCTAGGTCTGTCTTTAAAAATATTAAGTTTTTTCGAATCATTTTAATATACATTATCATAAACAAAAATTTCATGTAAGTATTTGTCATTTCCCAAGTGTTCTTACAGATTATCCATATTGTTTGCTTTGGAAATAATACAGGACTATTCTGAAAATTTTGAGATCAATTGGTAAAATAGTACACACGGGCATCTTTCTTGTACGTGGAAGTTTGCGACAAAGGTGAAACAAGAAGGGAACACTAGCTAGCGTTTTAGCTAGTATCTTTCCGAAATAATTCTTTTGTTCAAGTAGATTTCAAAGCTGCCTTTGGGTGGGATATTTGGGGATAAAGTGTGCAATATTTATTGTGCCTCTGCCTAAAATAAATTATAGAATTTAAAGAAATTTAACTACTGGTTGTAGTAGATAATATCCAGGTTTAAGCGACATTATGCACCATCAGGAAATATTCCTTCAATAGCTTATTTTGTTCATCTAAGACCCTATTTATTTAAAAATAACTTGTATTTTTAAACCTTTCTCGCTTAACAGCAGCTACGAGTGCGTAAAAATTGTTTGTTTACATTCTACTTGTACATGAAAGCTAATGAAACATAGAACCGTCTTTTTCCGCACTAAGCTAGCACACAAGTCAATATGCGTATTTTAGCGGTTGAATTGTTCACAAGCTGTCAGCAAGCGTCTGCGAAAACTGTTTGCGTTTACAATAGATCGCTAACATGCAATAATTCAATAATAATAAATTCCATGGAGTTACGAAATTATGTTGTTGCTAATGCCCTATAAATAATATAGATTAACTGTATAAAGCAAAACACTTCTTCATGTGTCTGTTGGAGAATGGACCGCAGGCACAATTTTTTACGTGTAAACATAATAAATAGTAGAAGGAAATTGAATTATGCAGCTGCATTAAATTAAAAAAAAATAATTTTGCGTCATTTTCTTTCAAAATAACTCAAGTCTCTTTCATATTGCACCTAAATACAGTTTGTTTTTATTTAACATTTATTCGCGATAAAATAGGAAATAAGGGTAAAAGTAAACATCTTGTGAGCAAACCCCGTAACCGTCCTCCTGCCTCAGTTGCCATAAACGTGCAATCACCCTCAGCCTGTTTGCAAGCACATTTGTAAACAGGAGCGCTAAAATGCTCTGTTCACAGAATCAGCTACCAATTCAACCGCCAAAATACGCCTATTGTATGCTAGCCATTAGTATGCTCGGCGGCCATTCACGCGATACAATTTCACCACAAGTCGAAATGAATCAATAAGGTGTTCCTTCTTGTACAAATAAGATGCCCATATTCACTAGGCTTAATATTTGTTTGGCTCATGTAGTACTTAAGAAATTTACACTTGTGTATATATTTATTTCAAATTTTTAGTGCTGAGAGATATTAATGATGTATTTTTCTTCCCGTTTTTTCCTATCCTGTGTACCTTCTTACCTCCCTTAAAAACAAAAACTAAACATCGAACTTTCAATTTGTCTGTAAACTAAAAATAATTCTAAATTGCCTTTTGGAATTAAATTTGTGATTACACAATTTTAAATTACAATTTCTGCACACTATAATTATCGTATGCTGTTAATTTTCACGTCTAAATTATGTGATACTTAACTAATTCGGATTCATTTATTTTCACTTGAAAAAAAAAATTTTTTTTTATTTTCTTATTTGGTTCAATTTACGTCAACGTAAATTTACGCTATGCTTTTAATTAAATATTACCCTTGTTAAAAATAAGCATGTGATAAATTAATATAATAAACCCTATAAAATATAAATACATTTAAAACTCTCCCTTCCGGATGTCCCCGGAAATAATTCCGCTCCCTCCCCACTTCTCCTCCGACGAACCCTACGAACTTGTGGAACCGCACCCTTCCCGTGTTGCCGCTCGGCAGCAGTCTGTTCCACCAGCCATGTAACCGCTACCGGAAGCGGGAGTCGACGGTGAGCGAGACGACGACGACGACCGTGGTGTGCAGCAGCGTGGGGGGCGGAGGCCCCAGTAACGGCTCCAGCTGCCTCAACGCCAGGTCGCTGCTCACCTCTGAGAAGGGGGTGTGACCGGTCCAGGCGGGGGCCCCAGCAGCTTCTTCGGCGGCCGCCGCTCCAGGCGCTTCCTCCGCCATCCAGCAGGCGAAGAAGCGCGTCGTGTGTCTCGAGCCCACCAGGTGGTGAGGCGTTGCGACACGTCACCCGGCCAGGGTTCATTTTTGATGAGGAAGGGGGGGGGAGGGCGAATAAATAAAAAAAAGTGATCTGACACTTTGGGTGTGGTCACCTACGTTTTCCCCTACTACAAATGTACCACAAAGTCATTCTGAAAAACAAATACGGGAGAAGAAAAAAGAAAGGCGAGAGACATGATTGCTCCCCTCCCTGCAGAATTACTTTTGGTGCCATCCCCCTCCCCGGCGCCCCTTCCACTCATATAGAGTCCTGGTGAGAGCAGGGACAAGGATTTACATGTTAAATTATATTACATGGAGCACCGCCTTCCACGATATCGCTTTCGGTCGGAAACCCTTTTCTGCACTAAGAAGAGAAAAATATAACTGAAAAAATTAAAATTTAGAGAAGGGATTTTTTTATTGTAATACTTGTTTCTTTAGAAGTTATAGCTTATTGAAAAACAGCCAAAATTGCTCTAGCAATGACGGCCGTGCCGAACTGAACAAAAAGTCAGTGGTGGTGACATAAAGTAGGTTTGACAGGTCAGTCCCACATAATTTAATATAACTTGTAAATCCTTGTCAGTTATCTCGCCAGCGCTCTTAAGTAAAACCTTCAACTCGGCTCGTTCGTTTACTGAACCCCCGATGAAAGCTGACTCATGACAAAATAGCGAGCCGAGTTAGCTCGTATCAACTCCCAGCATACTTTGCTAGAGAGGAAGGTAAACTGGTGTTAGCAGACGATACACGCGGAATGACACGAATATAAATAATACTCTTAACATGACCAAAACAACAGAAAATTTATCCTGCACGTGCGGCGTTCAAAATATAGAATAAATAAGCACGAAACGAACATTGTATATTTATGTATTTTGATGATTACGAATTTGTTATGTTTGTGCAGTACAGTGAATTTTTAATTTTTAAATTTTGGCTTCTTAACTAGATTTTGCACTGTAAAGAAAACTTCCTAAAGATTAATTGAAGATTTCACTCATACATAGTAATAGACGACCTATGGGCGATTCGGGATAAAGTGAGCACTCAAAAAAGCACTGATTAAATTCTATTTTCAGCCAATTTGTATCTTTCCGCGCGTAACGTCTAACGCCGGGCATTGTCTAACCTCTCTGGACACGTCACTTGATGTTTGCGCGTTTTGATAAAAATAATCTATTAATTATGTTAAATAAAATTATGTCGATTTTGGTTGATATTGTTTCAGTATTGCTGAATTTAAATATGAAAACATACGGAACTACATTGCGTAATTTCGCTGCCAACCATACAAGCAGTAAGGGAACTGTAGTTTACGTCGAACTATATGTAGTAACGGCTAGTGATATTTTTCAAAGGTTAAATTTTAACTACTCACTTTATCCCGAACGTACTATACCATACTAAAGTTTGTAAACAGAGCGAATGTTTATCATTGTTACTATTCAAGTTTCGTAAGAACGACAGAATACTATTGATTGTTTTCGAGTAATGTATAGGAACACACTTATGGGAAACAGTTAAACCACGCATACTTGCTTAACACTCATGTACATCGGTGTGATAAATTTGCAGATAATTTTTTTTACAGTGTTAAACCAAGTACGTGCATGAATATCACAAAGTTCTTATTCCTTCAATGCTATAGACTACATTCATGTTGAATTCCTCACACAATCTGTTCAATATGTGCACCATTTTCACTTAACTAGGCTGCATGCCGACAAGGTCAAGTCTGAGCTGATCGGTAGCGTTGCTTATCGACTGTACCAGCTGGTCTTGCTTCTGCAGAAGACATATACTCCCGTCACAATAACCGTACACAAACACTATGTCTGCATGTGGTCAGGTTGTGTGAGCCATTCAACACGATTGTAGTCCATTTATTCCACTTACGTCCGTGTAATTATAAAATACGGCGACACAGCGTACGCAAACTGTAAAAAATATACATTTGTAAACTTACCACGCTGGTTCCGAAAACACTCAAATTTATAATTATCTTACCAGACTTGTAACAATACTTAACCGTTGCTCTGTTTAAAGGTTTAAGTAAGGTAAGTGTCCCATACTATGTGTGGGTAAAAAATTTGTATAACTGTTTAAGAATTGTTACAGTGTATAAGACGCGGCCGTAGTATGTTGGCTGGGCCGCTGAGCACCATGTGTAGCCGCTGTTTTAGCTCGAGAATTTAATTTCACAATCTATGGTTCCTATTACAAAACCCTTACATTAAAGGCGATAATCAGATAATACACTGTAACTTACTACAAACGACATTTCCTGTACATAATGCAGGTTCTAAACAATCTTACCATGTCAAGTGAAATTACCAAGAAATTTAAATAGCATATATGATTAAATGCAGAAACTGCCAAAACCTCCATCCAGCATCAGACGTTCCAAAACTGTGCAGTTCCTTGGCGAATCGCAACCGTTTTTTCGTGCTCGTTTGTACGATACCAATAACGTCAAGATTAAAACCATACATCTTTGATTAGTTATTCTGCATTATTTAGGTGTGAAAAAAAAAAGTTTTACATCGATCAAATAAATGTTAATAAAACCAGGAATTTTACTCATGTGCATGTAACTTGGGTGTTGAGAATTACGCATACTTTTTGTTCCATGGCGTATTTTTATTTTCTTTCCTGTGTGTCTTATGTTTTGTCACTTCCAATGCGTGATGTCAAGGCAACCTAACTGAAAATAAAGATTAGTGAGAAGAAGTTGAAAGTGCGTTTCACTGATTTTACATCGTTCTGTGTTTAATCGCAGAGTTTAAGGCACTTTATGGTAAAACATTTTTTAAAAAAATTTTTACTGTACACGAAAAGCATACGTTGAAAATTCATTACTACAGTATAGTAAAATTTTACAACTTCGATCGAAAAAATTCTAAGGATGTAATTATTGTACTTTTGCACTCATGTTAGCATGAAGGATTCTTGAAATTAAAAAGGGAATTTCAATAATTTAATGTCACAATGAAATTGTATTGTTGTAACTAAAACGTAAAACAAGTATTACATTTTTTAATTCTAATATATTTGTATTCTTACATGCCATGTGGCTGTTCTTCACGAATTCACTATCGTGTTAGGAATGTAATATGTATAAAATAAATTATAATTTGGCGTTTGTAAAGTCATGGAAATTTGTACAACATGAGGTTTATTTTGTGTAACTTAATATGTAAATTGTACCAAAATGTCATTAATATGTTATTACTTGAGAGAAGATGTTGCGTACTGTTTTTTCCAGTTTGCTCTATTTCTTACTGTATGCAAGGATGTAAATTTGAAGTGTGTATGGAGAAATAATAAACGTGTATTTTGTCAGGGGAAACTTTATTTTACCTATCAAATACCTATAGCAGAAGTAAGTTTTACTTTAGATAATGCTTATTTCAGTTGAGTATGTGAAAATTTCTATGTACTGTATTCATTAGTAAATCATCCTCACTGTACTTTTTAAATGAAAGTTTGTCGTAAATCTACCAGTAAATGATGAGTGAATAATACCATTACGTCATAAAAATAAAACCATAAAAATTTAATTCCATGTAGAACCGGTATCATATTCATGAAACATGACTGATACATACTAATAAACATCAAGAGTTTTTATTGCAAATATTTTGCGACACTTTCTTGTGTTGGTACAAATGAAATACTACATTAATTCCTAAATTTTACAAGTTTTAATCAAACGTAATATATATTACTAAAGAGTCATTAATGTTTTGGTATTTAAGTATTTTTAATTTGTACAGCTATGTGTCATATGCATTTATACTGCATGAAAAATATAAATGTTACATTTTCGTTAGTGTCCACTGTCAGTTGTTCATAGACGTTACAAATCGCAGAATTGAGGACAGTTTCCTAACGAGTGGACACAAGTATCAAACAATACTCAGCATAATGCATGGTTGTTCAATCATATTGCAAACAAGTGCGTGTTACATGACATCTAATAAAGTACATTTCTCACAAATTCTTCATCTTATATATACGTACAACAGTTGTCAGCATACATGACCTCACAGCATACATCACACATTACAATGCATCTACAATCTTTATCAATACCTGTCGCACTTTCAACACATCACTTTAATCTCACAAATTATGTTGCTTTGCAGCATTTTCTTTCAAACATACAAAATTTTATTTAAACTTTCTTTGATACAAACACCCGATAGATGGAAGAAAGTTGATGCAATCGTCGTCAACTGATACAAGTGGCAATTCGTCTCTGAGGAAATTGTTATGACAACTATACTGTGATGGCATCTGGTGGCACAGCATTGTAATTGTGGTAACATATTGAATGTTGCTCGATATTCAGCAGTATTGTCTTAGTAGGTGTTTCGCAGTGTTTCTTGTTTGGGTTCGTCGTTTATTATGTATAGGTAAGGTAAGCAGGCTTCGTCTCGTCGACAGCGATGTCATTACAGAAGGTGAACACACAACTTGGTACAATGACAGGAGCTGGGAGAGGAGTCGGCCATGGCATTTGTTAAGGAGCGATCCCAGCATTCACCCGGAGCGATTTCGTGATACCATGGAAAACCGAATGAGTGAGAGATTTTGGTCTTTAGCGCTGGTGAATGGTGACATGAGGTGAGTATGGAACAACACCGGAATGAACGGGCAGGGGAAACGGGAGATCCTCGAGAAAACACTACCGACCGATTCCCACATGCGAAAATCGGGGGACCGACCCCGCCAGGAATCAAACCCGGATCGCCTTGGTGGGGGGGGCGAATGGTCTGACCATTCGGCCAGCGCGGCCCATGGAAAACCGAAATCGAGATGTCCGGGGTTGGGGACCGAACCCGGGTCCGTCTGATTGCGAGTCCAGTGTGTTGCCGTTGCTCGGTTAAGGATTTTAAGGTAAAAGTGTTTGTTTTCAACACAAGTTGTAAGTTTGTGTGAATCCGTTAAAGGTGTATGCCTGCAGTTTTGCAATATCTAGCCAAACAGAACATTTCAGCATGAGCTTTTCTTATAAGGAAAATTATTATCACGTAATCTAGAGGTTATATGTTTATTGTTCAAAACAATAATACGTACAAAAATCGAAGTGTTCTTTTAATGAATCAGATACCTGTAAGAAAAGGCTAGGGAACGGAAAAAGCCAAGGCAACATTTCAACATTTTTAGTGCTCAGAAAAAGCACAGATATGAAGTGACTGAAAGTAGTGCGAAAGTAAAGAATGCCACAAATTTTTTCTAACATTTCAGCCACTACATTGCGTGCCTTATTTGAAGAAGGCAAGGGTATTGTGGGGTTCAGTCATGAGTGGAAGTTCAATAGATGTCATAGTCATGTCAGGGAAATTTGTTGCTATGCATATACATTGTGCCATTCATAGCTTTAACTTAAATATATGTGATAGCTGCTCATTCAGTTTAATCAGAAATTTACTAGGCATAGAAAAGAACTGAAGCCATGAAGCAGAAGCACACTTCACCTAACTAGTTTCATATTCAGCGTGTCCCGAAAACATGTGACAATTTTCCGTATGTTAATTCTGAGGGTAAAAAAAATCCAAGGTGCATACGTGAAAAAGTGTATCCCAAAAAAATATAATACAGAGAGTTAAAGGAAACGGTAAAGAAGTACGTCACGAAACGCAATTGTAATTATTTTGTAACAAATGTTATTTTGCAGCAGTAAACTGTCATTAACATACTAATAATGCAGTGTTACGCAACTTGATCCAAGCAAAGAAGTATTACTGGTACTCAATTTCATGTAAGTTAATAAAGTGGATTGTATTATGTTTGTGTGTTGGACCGTAGGTTTTATAGTGTGTTACAATGTAACCTTATTACAAAATAGTCATAGATGGCAACAGTGATTAATAAACACGCTGTATGCTATATCAGTACGATGATTTGGGGGAAGTGTTATGTATTTTCTATAAAAATTTTAACTGTTATGACCAAAATTGCAGTTTTGGAATGAAATACAATGCCGTGCTTATAAATAACATGAAACTAATCTAGGAAGACACGCTATTAAAATAATGCAAAATAAAAGATGGTTTTACTGTCCTAGTTATGTAGTTTGGTTTTTTGCTCAGTTTTATGTATTTGTTAGTATTTTATCTGGCGTTATTCCGTGAGGTATTTTATGTACATATATTTATGTTGTATATATGCCTGAAAGTAGTACCTGACTGCATAGTTTTCCCTTTTTTTCTTCTTATTGTTTCACGTGGTCTTCAGGGTCGATATACAGTGTTGCAATGACGTACGCTCACGAGTTCTCATACTGAAAAAATCAGCAACAATAGAGTGCACTTACACACACGTTGAGAACAAGGAATGCACTACCAATGCTGATGGCCAATCTCTCAATGTGACCACACTGAACCACAACATATTGCATGTCATGACATAACTAAGTCAATACCAGTGTTCCTTTTTTCAGAGTCATAAAGAACATGTTTTTTTTTCCGGTACAGTACACAATTCCGTTTCTCGCCAGCAATATACACGTTCAGTTTGGTCATGTAACAAGAGAGCAGCGTAACTGTCTAGTGGTTATATAATATCTCGGGTTGAGAAGCGCAGCATCGTCCTGACCCACAACCAGGGCGTGTAAATGCCTCCATGCAGCATCAAGCAGATACATCCAATGCGCTGCAACTCCGATGAGGGCGGAGATATTTGCTCTCGGTACAAGGCGTGCCGTTAGAGACTGAGAAAGGCTCAGGAAGCGATGTCGCCTCTTCTATCCCCAGCAACTGCTCCTGGAAGTCTTGCGGTGCCTTTAAGCCATCGCTTTGTCTTCCATCTGACCAGATATTCACCGCCTCCTCCCCTCCCCACAACCATACCCCAGAAACTTCTCATCTAATCTTACCGATCACGTTTCCTCTTCCTCCTCAGTTCGCGAACAAATAAAAGTTCCAGCCAACATTTCAGTCTGAAAATGTTCGTCTCTCATTACAAAAAAATATATACTTCGTTGTTACCGAAGTATGTAAAACTTATTTTAATAAAATAAGATCTTATTTCATACATATAACATCTGAAATAATTGAACAGGGTTTCATTCGATCTATACAATGTTGACAAGGATTACTATTTTCGTTTTAGTATAAGAGAAGAGAAATAAATACAAACGGCAGCTGACTTTGTATATGTATCACATTTTAAAATAATATTTACAAAAAAAATCGATATTTTGCTCTGGGCCAGAAATATCTTATTTTCAATACTACATAGTCACCTCGGTCTTATTTCGTGTTTCCTAGGTCTTCAGTTTTGTCAGCAACACAGCCTTCCAGCAAACAATTATGTATAACGCAGAATTTTTTTTTTTTCGTAAAGCCTCTAAGATTCCCAGTCACTAAAGTGCAGCTCTATCAAATATGTCTTTCTCTTAAATTTAACTTAGATACCAAAAATTACTGTTTAAAACACGAAACAAACAACACAAGTACAGAGTAATAAATAAACTATAAATAAACGTCAAATATTTTTATTATAGTATTAAAACATGACAAATGTTCGTTTTTGTGGAGACTTTATGTTTTTCAAACTTCGATCAAAGCCCCACTCATGACGGTTATTCGTGTAAGGGGAGAAACAAGAAAATACATATTCTTGAATATTGTAATACATAGTTTCAGCAAACCATTGCTGCCTTTAAAGAAAATTCACAGTACTATAATAATTATTAATATATTGGTGTTGACACAAACTTCCTTGTAGTTCACCTTGTATAACTCGACTTCATAGACAACCCATATGTATGAGAAAATTTGTTACCGAGGAATTTCGTAAAATGGTGTAGTTGAGAGGTGCCTGTCAATAGAAGTTAGTCACATTTTATTTGTTGGCAAATTACATGAACGTACTCCTTTAAACGAATTTTGTGCCATGGCCTCTTCAAATTATTTATTTCCGGGCAAAAGTGTTTCATTAAAAATGTAATTTGGTACTCCTGTTAAAAGCGCTGTTAAATGAATGGACAAATGTTCAGCAGAAACTAGAATATCCCACCCAGAGAACGCCTAGTGTTCCTTTCTGTGACTTACGTTTCTTCTCTCTAAGTCGTTCTCACGAGGCCAGAGAAAGGAAATTGCATGTTTCGTGCAGGAAATGACGGCAATTTCCTTTCCGGCTCCGCAGATCTGTGGCCGAAAAAAAAGCAACGAACGTTTCGCCATTTTCCGATACGGTTATTTACGACTTGAATTAGCATATAAAGCAAAGGCAAAGCTAAACTGTCAAGGTTTTGGCCAAATATAGAATAGTTCAGTGTATAACGACGCTTCAGTTTTATTGTTTTATTTATGTCCTGCAGAGGATGAACAACCGCCGTTCCATTTTTAATGCTGTGGTAATCAGAATAACGTTATTTTCAGTTAAAATTTGTTTTAATCAGAAACTGTCTTAAGGGCGTTTTGAATTTTTTAAATTTTTATTTTCAGTTTCAGCATTTTTTAACGCATATAATTTTTATTATTTATTTTTATGAGCATGACATTGTAGCCTGCAATGTCTTTATCCACTATGATTTTTTTTTTAATTTGGTATATCAGTTGGTTTTAGTGTAGTCCTTAAAACGGACACATACAAAATATAACTTTAACAAGCCATTACGCAAAAACTATGAGAGATAAAAAAATTTCGTAAGAGCCAAATTTAGTCAAATTTTGTGTCTAAAATACAAAAAAAAAAAAAAAAAATACCTGGTACAAGTAAAAAATAAAACAAATGGTGACGAAAATTGCGATATAGCGCGCCCTTAACGAGCTAGAGTGTGACATACGCAATCGGTTCACATTTCTGGATTAAATACTAATCTTCTAATTGTTGGCTATGGCGTGGAATATAAAAGAAGTTCTCACACTTTCAAAAACTATAAATTGGTTGGCACTCGCCTCCCAACAAGGCGATCCGAGGTTCTGTTCCAGACTAAGTCGGACTCCGTTTTTTTTTTTTTGCAGCAGGAGAAAAAACATGTCGGTGGTTGCCGTTGACGAGCGTATTTTCTCGGAGTACTCCCATTACTCCTCCAGGCTTCATTTCATGTTAGACTTCAGCAGACACCTACGGGCGTCAGTTCAGAAGACCGCACTCGGGATGTGATGCCATGCTCCTCCCCAGTATTATTATTATTATTATTATTAGTGTATTTCAGTTATCTTTCAAAAGTCGTCACCATATATACCGTGCCCCTTTTAACTTATACGTGACTTCCAACACGTATACAACCATTGCCCGTTGCAGAAAAATACTTGCATTTTCCACACAGAATTATGTTAAGGGTGCGATCCACCCCAGTTTTCAACGTCTGTTTTAATTTTTATATTTGTATCAGATATTTTTTATTATTTTAGACATAAATTGTGATTAAATATTCCTCTTAGGAAATTTGTATATCTCTCATAGTTTTCGCATAATGAGTCGTAAACGTCAAAATTTGCACGTTGCGGTTTTAAGTACGCCACTAAAACCAACTGACATACCAAACCGAAAAAAAACACAGTGTGTAACAATGTTGTAGGCTATGTTTTGACATATATAAAAACAAAAAATAAAATATTTTTGTATTTAATAAATAATGCTAAGAATTAACCTTAATAATGCTGAATTTTAAAATGAAAGTTTAAAAATGTCAACAATTTTTGAAATACAAAAAAATTTTATTTGTAGTTTTTATATGTGTTAAATCACAGCCTATAATATTGTTCTACACTGTAAATTTTTTTTTCGGTTTGGTATGTCAGTTGGTTTTAGTGGCGTACATAAAACCGTAAAGTGCAAATTTTGACGTTTACGTCTCATTACTCAGAAACTATGAGAGATACAAAAATATCCTAAGAGGAATATTTAGTCACAATTTACGTCTAAAATTAGACAAAAATATCTGGTACAAATATAAAAGTAAAAAAAGACGTTGAAAACTGAGGTGACCGCGCCCGTAAGTAAGGAGATTCTGCATCAACTCATAATTTTTATTAACGCCGTTGCCATTCATTATTTGGCCGTTAATGGCCTCAGGAGGGACACTAGGGGATATTAGACGAGATTTCCCGCCGTTACTTTCCCCAGGGATTGGAATGAAAGGACAACTCCTACCCGGGGAGGTTACATTCAATGTCACCTCCACGGCCGGGAATCGAATCCGAAACCCTTTGCCCACCGGCCAGGAGCTCTAGCCACTAAACTAAGTCTTCAGACTAATTAAAGCCCCTCTATATATACATTTCATTGGTTTTGAGGATTTTCAATAGGGGTATGTCAAAATGTTATAACAAAACGTAATATTTACGTCTGCGCCAATAAATACTCATGGTATAGGGAGGGTACTCAAGGACAAGCTGTCACGCGCCGAGAACTGACTTCTGACTGGCCGCCTGTAGGCATCTCAAGTATTACGATGTAGACGAGTCGGAAGGCGAAGGGTGGTAATAACGGGAATGCCCCGAGAAAACTCGCCAATCAACGGCAGTGTCCGCTACAATTCCCAAAAATGTGAAAAATTGGGGACATAACCTCGCCGGGAATCGAACTCGGATCACCTGGTTGGAAGGCGGCTCAGCCAACGACGATCCTTCGCGTCAATAAGGCGACGGTTAAATTCCTAGAACGTCCGCGGCGTAGAGCTACGGTGCGATGAAAACAGTGTCGATTATTCCGCATTTAGCAAGGTTCCATACTTTCAAAATACTAAACTGCCAAATACGTTGACATTTTTACTACACTTAAAAATGTATGGTGACCACTTAGTTTACTCAAATTACGATAAGAACGTGAGAGAACGAATTTTATTTTATTTGTTACCATTCCGTTAATCACAAAATGAGCTATGTAACTTAAGAGGGAGTGGTACATAATTCAACACTAAAAGCATTAATCTATAACTGTAGTTTTCTTGAAGCCAATTTGCGAAAATTAAACAATAGCAATCCTAGACAAAAGTTTTAGCCAACGTTTTAAACAAAATTGATTCCAGTGTTACAAACTTCTGAGGCACAATCTCTGACGCTGGAACCTCATGCATTTAACTGCGGTGCAAGAGATCACGCGTAATAAATTAGTAATTCTGGATAAATATTTACACACAAAGTTGGCAAATACCATTATCTAGGATTGTCATAGAGTACTTTATACATATTTGCTTCGAAAAAAGCGTATAAATAAATTGATGTTTTCAGCGTTTATTTATCTACCACGAACTCGAGTATGTAATTTTCACATGCAACTATATAATACATGAGTTACATAGAGATATGGAAGCAGTATTTAAATCTATCCGTCTATTGATCTAAACAAGAACGCATAAGAGTTCAATAAGCGACGGACTGAGGGAATAAACGTGAGGTGTTGGCTCGAAAAAGCTTTCGTAGACCATGATGCAAGACTGCATTGTATGTACGTCTTGTTGCACAATGGAATACATTCCCGGCGCCTCGTGTGTGCTCAGCGATCAGAAAGTCCGGAGATAGGATTGTTAATTTCCGCGAGCAAACCTCCGCACAGCTGAGTCGTCGCAGATGAAACTGCTCTTGTAGCACAGAGGCGGTTATGTTTCAATCTCACCGTGAAAGTTGCCTGATGTTGCGTTGGAGTGGTTTAACCCACACACCGGCTGTGATTACGGAAAGTAACCTGCAAGAGTCATTTACGATTTCTAGTTTTCCACGGTTCAGCTTGGTTATGATCAAACGTATGCAAGAAGTCAGCTCGGTTCACTTTTAGGATTGAAACAAACTTCTCTCGGATCATTTAATAAACGCCTTGAGTTGAAATTGTATTCTACTCGAGTGACTTTTCGTAAACTCATTACATTGACGTAGACTCAAGATATATTTTACCTTCAGAGTAAAGGAGTTTAAACTGAGTATTTTGAGGTAGGGAATTAGTGTTTGCAAACTGGTTAGTATGATTCTAGCTCATGTTGGTCTCGTATAACAGATTCCAGGGATATTTTAAGAAGCTGTGGCAGAATTAATGAACTGTCCTCGTGTACGTTGAGACTGGAAGTCACATCTTATTTGGTGCGAAGTGTACATTGTTGTATTGAGTTTTAAGTTGTTAAACGAAGTGTACGCTGTTTACGGAAACAAAACTCTTTCCAACCATTGCTATCCTAACTCAAAGTGTTCAGTTTGAATCCTTTTGTATAGCTTTGACGCTACAGGCTGGAGACTAGCTATCTAGAGTGAATTTTTGTCACATTTCTAGTACATAATGTAGAGTGTAGACCAATGTAAGTAATTTTGTCAGTGTTTAAATAATCAATACTTTCCGGATGTAAAGAAATTGATTGAAAACTTAATTTTCGTAAATATCAGAGGATTTTTTTGGCACTAAGAGGTCAACACTGGAAAAATGTTTTACGTTAACAAACGATTCTTTGTAAACTAGTTCCCTGAGTATTTTTTGAAACAATACAGGCCAAATGATGTATTGTAACTACACGATTTTATTCAGAACACTTGAAATCTCCATTTTAAAAATATACTTAGTTCCTATTTAACTTGTACATGATAATTAAATACACTCTTGTTTTTTATTTCAACAAATTATTTATCAAAAAACTAGGTGTCTCGTAAAAGTATATTGTACAGAAAACAATTTACGGCGGATATATAATAGTTAATACAGCATTGTATAACACAATAGTTCATGTTCAAAATTGGTAATTTGCCAACCATGAATATTGAGCTTTACATTAGTGAATTTGATAACGTGTTTACTTACGAATATATACATTTAATGTAGCTTTGTGCAGATTAGCTTACTAACAATGCATATAAACACGAATCATTTATCTTCGCATTATTTTTATACAGGCCTCTATCCTTATACACAATTTTCTTAAGTAAGCTTCGTTTTTATTAATTTTTAATTAGCTCATGACAGTATTACTTTTGCAATTTGTTATATTTTGTGAAAGTAAAATTACTTAAGGTTTAGTGATCTCGTCAGTGAGATAATGTTATGTACCTAATTAATTTGTCAGCGTTTCATGTGCAGTGGGTACGGACAAATTACAAACTGAACGGCAGTATGTTGGAAAATTTCGCTGGTTTGTTTGTGCTGTTCAAAAACTAATCTTGAAAATTGTTTGCCAAAAAATGCAATTAAATGACACTTTTCTTTGCAATGCAGATAAGCTAGTCAAGAAACGTATGCGCCAGCTTGGTGTCTTGCCAGAATGCGAAGAACCACGCTATCGTTAGCAGCAGGATGTGAAGCGTACATTTCGTATCCGAGGTGGTGACAACAGCTTGCATGCAAATTTGCACGTTTTTACTTGATTAAAACAGAGCTACTGTAATGGAAAAAGACATACACGAAGAAGGGAGATGCCCGTTGCTCTGCAGCTACTACGGGAAGAGCTGCTGCTTCTTCTATCCACGTCTTCAGGACAGAAAAAAAATTGCCAGGATTAGATTCAAGTAAAACGTCTTGTCGATAGCAAGATAGATACAGAGATAAAAATGAACAGAGTCTATAAGTAAGTGAGTGAGAGATTTTGGTCAAAGCTTAACATCCAGGTCTTCAGCGCTGGTGAGGGGTGGCATGAGGCGAGTACAGAGCGGCGCCGGAGTGAAGGGGCGAGTGAAACGGGAGATCCCAGAGAAAACCCGCCGAACAGCGGCATCGTCCGGCACGATTCCCACATACGAAAATCCGGGGATTGACGCCGCCGGAAATCGAACCCGGATCGCCTTAGTGGGAGGCGATTGGTCTGACGATTCGGCCACCGCCCCCCTTATTTTTTTGTAAGAACCATCCTTGCAATCGCCTGGAGTGATTTCAGAAGACAAAAGGAATCCGAAATTAGTATGACCGGACAGAGAAACAAACTTTGCCCTTCCGAATGTTGTTAAACCACGTATATAAGGCGTTTAGGTGGGAAGAGGTGCGTATTGGTTCTAACCAAACGAAGATTGCTATACTTAAAAGTGCTTCACTGTTGCAGAGAAAAGTTAAAGGAGAATTGATTATTTTGGATTGTCTGTACCTATAAGGAAATAATTCACGAGCTCGCGCCGAGAGATAAGAGCGACGGATCATTTATTTACATGCATGATCGTCTCAATCCGTTTACACAGTCCCATGAAAAAATTCTTGCGGTATGCATTAAGGGCATGGGCCCGAGTTTCTTCGCGTTTAATGTAAATTATTTTTTAAAACATAAATGGGAGCCGATATTGTAAAATCGCTTCGTAACTTTGTTATTACTTATTTAAACTGCATACTCTAATTTTGTCGAGTCAGAAGACTGCAAAATAGTTGCTAATTAGTTAATTAACGAAATTTCTTTTTAATTGATAAATCAGCTATACTCATCATACAGTTTTCTCGAAAAAATACATGCATAGTAAAACAAATTTGCAAACAAGTTACGAAGCAATTTTACGATATTGAATCTCGTATGGATTTTAAAAAATAATTCTCTCGAAAGCCGAGAAGCTAGGGCCCAAGCCCTTAAACTGAGAACAATTTTAACAGAGATATAAAACTATGTAATGTCTTTGCACGGTCAGAAAATATGAGACACCTTTAGTTGCAAATACTCGTGACGTGATTCACATACATGCGTACACATAGCGGGAAAATATTTTCATTTTCATACTATGAACGAATTTTTACATTTTGATGGACGAAATTAACATGACGATGCTTTTGCATTTACCGTTTTTATTTTCTTTTTGTAAGATGCGAAATTGAGAAGACGCAAATTATAAAACCGCGCCCTTGGTTTTGTAGTCAAAGTTAGATCACGTAACCGTTGCGTTAAAACAGTGTTATTGTTAAAACTTTTTTTACAGCGTTACTTTGCATCATCATCGCTTTCCTCCTTGAAACCATAACCGACAAAATCCAAATATTCTACCCCAGTGATTCTAACAAGGCCAGCATGTTTGAAACACATACACGAAACATCTCAATGATAGCCTTACGTTTAACTCGATCTTCGTTTCTGCAGTGAAAATTCCTCGTATTTTTCTCAGGTACGGCCTCAGAATTAGGCTATCTCACGTGACTGTACAACCATATCTGTGGAACTTAACCTAGAGGAAAGTCACACATGGTATTTGTGTTCACCGCACTGTCGATATCACAATTTTGCTCCCGTTCGCGTAAATGTCAAGTTTGCATGAAGTCTCGTACCTCTACAGCCTGAGCATCTTAACCAAGACAAATATTGCAATTTGTAGCTTCGCATTTTACTGTTATGTTACGCCTGAATGTGTCCCCAATTGCTTACACGTAGCTTACATGTGTATCTGGTGCACTTGTGTTTCCTTCAAAGTTTTCATATTCTGTTAAAACGACGAAGAGGTTATGATTTAAAACACCTCAACGTTACTTTTCTGCCATCCGACATTAATAAATATAAAATCATTCCGTAAAGTGAGACAAAATTATGTACGTATTTATGTAGGTGTTAACCCTAAATTAAAGTTAGTTTTAATTAATTAATTATTTTTCTTATTTCTGACTTTATTTTTTGTGGAAAAATTAAGGCATGCGCCTTCCCTTGCAATTAACTACAACTAGGCTAACAAAATTAATTAAAATCCAATGTAGTTTAATATACTAAAATTACATATTATCTGAAAGCGAAGAGACAAGAACGAAAGGAATATACATTTTACAAAGCAAGCTTTGGTCATATAATATTATACAGTTACTCTGATTTCTAAACATAATTTTACAATTTTATTGACGTAGACTTGTTAAAATAGAGACTGTATGCAAATGAAGGTTTAAAGAAGAAATCGAGAAAAGAAAATATTGTTACTATAAATATACGTTATAAGGTTGGGAGTTCACCCAACATTTTAAGTGTTTTAATAATATTCATATTCGTGCAAGATACGTATTATCATGTAGACCTACGCTGTGACTATATTTTACTGTTATGAAAATTTCTTAGCTTTCAAAGCTTTTGTATAAAGGCGTGTCAAAGTCCAAATTTGCATTAAACGATTTTATGCTAGAAGGTAAAACCAATTGACATTAAATAATTCACACTGAATATCAGTGTAACTGGTTACGTCTCAGACCTGCATGAAACTGCATTGCATTGAACTTTTTTTTTATATTTTTATAAAATTACTAAATGTAAAAATGAAAATAGACATTTAAAAAAATTACTACAAACTAAAATTCACTACGGTTATTATGCAGGTCTTGGCGTGGCCCGTGGCATTTTTCTTCAGTGTGAATTATTTCATTTCTAACACAAAACAGTTTTATGCAAGTTTGGACTTTGACGTGCGTTATGCAAAAGCTATGAAATCTGGAAAATGTTCATTTCCGTAAAGAAAGTCACGGTGTGTGCCTATACGTAGCAAAATATATCTCGCATAAATATAAAAATTATTAAAACAATTACATTTTTGGGTTAAAATAACAACACATATTTCACATGCAATATTGTTATACTACTATTACTCTAAAAATTTTAAAATTAGCACAAGAACTTTCAGTTTTGTTAGATGTTTGATGGAAAATGTCAATTTCTTTTATCAGATTTTAATCGCAACTATTGACTTCGTATTTCTTACTTCGACTGGCAACCCATTCCAAGCATTTCATAACGAAATCGTAAAAGATTGGTCGATTAGAGCTATAGGGATTCATCACGTCGAGTAAATTATAATTCTTACGAATACCAATTATGCAAGCAAAAATATCTTTTTAAATGTGCGAAATTGTGTTGCAATTAACGTCAGGTCCACAGATTGCTCTCGCCTCCCACGAAGCCGAACCGGGTTTGATCCCCGGCGGGTTCAACTCGGATTGTCGCATGTGAGAATCCTGCCGTTGATCAGCGGGTTTACTCGAGATCTCCCGTTCACCCCATTAATTCCATCACTCCTCGGAACTCAACTCTTATCATCCTTAACCATCCCCTAATTTCGCTGCTAAGAGCTGACCAAAATCTCTTTACTTCGCATTAATTTCATCTCGGTTTACGGCAAACAAGGGCGTGGCAAGACGTACATTTGCAGGGAAACATTTTTTTTTTATTGTAAACGAGTTCTTTTTTTCTTTGTGCACTCTTGACCCCACAAATTTTTTATTAGATTAATAAGAACACCGTCATGTACTATTTCAGTAATAATAGGAAAGTAGGCCTAGTTAAAATCTACATATCAATTTTTCTCATGGGTGTGTTACTTGTATTGTTTAAATTGTAAGTTTTGCCGAACTTCCTTTGGAAACTATTAAGCGAAATATTTTTATTACAAGTTATATATTGTTTCATTATCAAATGAGCATTGCAAAACAAAATAAAATACTCTTTTTTACAATACCCATACAGCCTATTGTAATTTTTTTCTCAAATGCAAAACTAACTTAACACATTTCGTGGTAACCTGTTGAGAATGTTCTCTTATTAACTATACTGTTACAAAAATTATGTTGGCAACAATTTCAAAGTGATGTTTAGTAACAGTACGAAAATAAGTATAAGCGTATATTAATTCAGTGTTAAATTAATTAAATTTTTTTTTTGTTTTCCTAACAATATCTCGTTTTTTCGGAAGAGGATGAGAGTAGGTAATATTTGTTGTACTACATTAATCTTTAATTCCACACGTTTTAACTAAATTTGACCTGTATTTTGCCCTACTTTTATTCAAGATCCGCATGTGACGGAAGTAAAATTCGGCTTGACTTTAAATATATGTGAAAAATACATTATATGAAACTAAGCCAAGCCCACTAATAAAAATATTTTGTATTCCAGGGAACAAGGGTAGACTACATACGCGGGGTATTTACATTTGTTTAATTCGGGTTGCTTCTGACTTTTAGTATTCGCCGTAAGTTACTGTCAGACAAATAAAAAAACCTCCAATGTTTTGCATTCAGCCAGCCTAAACATAGTACTTAAGGGGGATTATTCCCTAAATAAATAATGTTAAAATGAACTTGAAATTATTTATTTTGTAGTAGACATAAATGACAAGTATTGAAGAAACATAATTTTTTTTAGAAAAAATTTTTTAATATATGTTTTGACACTTTTAAATGAACTTTGCATGCTAATTTTGCAGCCATTACAGCAAGAATCAGAATAAAAATTTTTACTTATTTCTGCATTCACTTGCTAGATTAAAGTACGAAAAAGTGCGTGTTACATTCGGTTTTTAATAACAGTTGTTTGAAACAGTTTACTGATGCATTTTACATGCTAATGTAAATGCATTTTTTCATAATTTTTTGTTATGTAATTTCAGTAGCAAATTTAGACACTATAACCAACGATTTGAAACAAAAATACTACACCGTTTCAGACTGTTGCATTTAAATGAATTTTATAAGCAATAATATTGCAGTTTGTTAAACTAGTTCACGAAATTTAGACATAAAATCAAATGTGTGTAACGATGTGTTAGGTTGACTACAAGTCCCCTGTGAAGTGCTTCCATCTGACGAGAAAGACAAGAAATATTTGAACTGAACGAAAGCGTGTCCCCCCCCCCTCCTTCCTCAAACTTTCGGACAGGACCTATGTCACGTACAGTTGTTAGAAGGGTGCGGAGGTGGGAGGCGAGACAGCAGTACCGTGAGAACGTGAAAAACTCTTGCAGACAGACTGGCTTACACTGTTGCCATATCTTTCGAAGGTTGTCATAAGATCAGTACGGCCCATGTGCCTGCCAGCCGTGTAGGCAGGCCGCTGAGAATGTGAGTTCTTGAGTGTAACGCTTTCCTCTAAGGTCTCTATTATTTATATTCACTTTATTTACAACATATTTTACTGCTAAAGAAATCTTTTTAAACTATATTTTTAAAGAACGTTTTAAAGAGATTAACACCAGTTAATAAGATGAAACAACAAAGCAGGAGCGTGGCATGATATTAGTTTACCAGGAGGAAATTTATGTATGTAATATATTTCATATATCACTTTTACGTAATCCGTAATGAAAAGCAAAAATTAAATCATTTATAACTTTTCGAAACACATTTATGTTTCTTATATTTTTCGTTTACTGAGGAAATTAGACAGTAGCGTAGTTCCTAAACTGAACACAAGCTGTGTTGCCAAGAGAAGTTCAAATACCTACATCTACTTGAAATTCCCGCTAACCTAAATTACAAATTGGTAAGTTTGGACACTGCTAAAACATAAAATGGCGCAAGTACAAGCATAATTATCACGCTTGAGTAAAATCTGTTTCGAATAGAAACCATTTTTTTTTTTTCAAACTAAATTTGAGGTAGCTCAAGATATGTTTCTGAAAGACACGCAGTAAATTTTGTTTTAAAATTCAACAAAATATAAATGGCACAGATTTTAGAGGAAGGCGTTACACTGAAAAACACAGTATATATAACACTTTACTATGAATACATACACGTAGTTTATTTTGAACATTAACTTTGTACTTTTCGT
>PNEQ01018153.1:0-34234 GCA_003012365.1 Medauroidea extradentata | reverse complement strand
TATTGTTGGCCGACGGTTATGTGGCACAGCCTAGTTGTTTACAGACGAATCACATACGTCCAGAAGTAGTGCACCAGAGTTATCATTGGCCCAGTCAAATAGGGACTCGCCAGTAACGAAATAAAAGCGTAAGAAATGTATGCATTACATTGAAGCCTAGCAAACAGTCAACTTTTCCCGCGATAAATCACCTTCTCTAATTATTGGCTCAGCTACTTCCAGCAAGTGTCGAGTAAGTTAACGGCCAATTATGAAAGTGAGACAGACCTATAGTGGCTGGAATTCTATATTGCGCCTAAAAGAAAACGCGAATTTTTCAGGTCTCTAAAAATAAAGCATTTTTGCGGATCGACGTCATTCTTTAAGGATGCCGCCTGGTGAAGTGTGTGTTTGTGTGTGGTGCGGAATTCAACGAGGCGCTAGGAGCGACGCTGGCCGGCACATGTATTGTAATATCGCCTCTACGACCAGAGTTGTAAACGCCCGCAGTGTCCCGCTCTAACATACTTACTGTGGAACTTCTTCAAGCGGTCACCCTATCATTATATTACCCGCCTCACTGTAGCAAAGTCCAGTGTACTTGTAGACTCCAATTTCAAACAAATACGTTATATACATCTTGAGAAACAACCGCGTGAAAAACCCGATATCAGCCAAGTTCAAGGGCTTCAAAATAATAGCCTACTTCCAATGTGCGTGGTGTCTTGAAGGTCACATACATAAGTAGTGTGAAGTATGTGTTCTTTTCGTAGATAAACATTGTGTGGACGCTCGTTTACTGGTCTCTGAGGAAAAACGTTACTCCGAACACATTGCAAGCAGTTCGAGCGCCAGCTAGGCGGCCGCCTTAATGTCTAAGGGCGGCCATAATATTTTTTCCCCATGAAATAGTTGACAAGACTGTGTTGACAGTCTCTATAGTTGGTTCGCAACTAGGACAATAATTTAAAAAAATTGTTTTTCATTGTTATCTCAGTGTTAAGTTCTCAGTACTGTACAATCTATACACTTTGATGGTTATTACTTAGGGTGAAGTGTTTAAAGTGAAAACTGGCAGGGAGGGAAATACAACTGGAGTGGAAGTATAGATGTATGTGAAGAGCATGTATACACGGGCTAGGCGGGGAGGGGAAGAAACAAGGAACAGGTTTGCAGCACTGTGTGACCTCCTTCCATGAGGCAGCCATGACGCAGGTCATTGACCTTCATATCCTCCTGTCCCTACTGCCTTCTCTCTGCACAACAACTCACCAAACCTGGAAATGTCAGGGAATTTGGAAGTGGCCAGGCAAAACCTGGAAATGTAAAGGAATTTGCAAGTGGCCAGGAAAAACTGGCAAAGTCAGAAATGTGTAAGTGTTCAGGCAAAACCTGGAAAAGTCAGGCAATTTGAAAGTGGCCAGGAAATATCTGGAAAAGTCAGGGAGTTTGAAAGTGGTCAGGAAATGCCTAGAAAAATCATGGAAGCTGCTTTTGGTGCTGGAAGATCAGATGTTTAACACAAATTTTAAGCCAGGTGATTAAACTTCTCTGTTGCGTTCTGCATTTACAATAATTTTGTGAATGGAGGTAATTTAAATCCTTCAAATTAGTTTAAAATATCATGAAAAATTCAGTAACTTATTTCTATAAACCTTAAATATGGTAGCACAGGAAACAGTTGTCTGGTTTGTGATAGCTCGATCTTTGATACTAGAGTAAATATAACTGAATGAATAGTATGATGCCTCTAGAAGTGTTAGTGATGGAGAATAGCGACTAGAACTCACAACGGTTCGCCAGGTCACAGCAGGAAGTCTAAATATTGCATAAACAGGCACGTACGAAATGCGAATCAGTTGATATAATCAGTCAAATGTTAGCCACCAAAATTCTAGTACACTATCTGTTTCTAACTGATGAACCTGTAGAATTCACTGCAAATCAGTTAACGGGCAGATGAAATTCACTGAGAATAAGTTGAAATAACTTCTAAAACACGGTTTCTTTAAATTCAGTTGCTCGTTTTTGAACGAAACAATTGTAATTTTACCGAAGTGGTTCGCTTATCACTGCTTCAAGTGTATAGAGCAGTGGCGGGTTTAAGGGGAGGCGGAGGGGGCGACCGCCCCCTCCCCCTAAGAACCTGTTGTGTGTTTTCTCGGGGATCTCCCGTTTCCCCCGCCCATTCATTCTACGCTGCTACATACTCACATCATGTCACCTCTCACCAGCGCTTAAGATCTCGATGTTAAGCGCTGACCAAAATATATTCATATTCATTCTAATTGGCTCGTATTAACTTACGAAATTACTAAACCACCAGGTGGAATACTGACTGAGCAAACTTCTGTATAGCCAGTACAATAGACACGTGTGTCTACTTTCACTCGCGTGGGAACTAAACGAGACTAATCTCGCATTGGCCTGTTCAAACCAACCTCACTTAACGCCTACAACATCTCATCAGAACGCATCTCCTACGACGATCTCAAGTGACGCACATACGCTTTCCTTCATATGGAGAGGCGCGAAGACATCCGCAGGGAAAAAATTGCGCATTCATTGACTTTGTTAGGATATCCTTAGCGCCATTAACTTTTGGCAAAAAATAATTCCCCCGAGTTGGCATAAGGCATTGAAATAAAATGGTGCAAAAACATTTTCGTGGAAACTTCCTGTCCTTGAAAATAATTCCATAATCAATTGTTTGTCACGATGCTACAGTTATTTGAATTCTATTTTGTGCCCAAAAATAAAACACGAATTTTTCACGTCACTAGCCACAACTTGAGGATATGTTTCGTAACGCTACCATAATAGTGTGTCGTAGTTTAAATTGAAATACTAGACGTTTTCTCTGCACTGCATGTAGTTGATAACGTTCCAGACATTCAACATTATTAGTAAGACTACGAAAACCTCAATAATTCAACTACGGCTTTTCAGTATGTCTAGAATTCTTAGTTCGTCAACTTCTGTGAAACCTGTGGCCATTCCAAATTTTTTCTTGCACTAAAAGATTTGTCGAATTTTATTGGTAGCTCACTGTAAAAAATCACCAGGAACGTACAAAATTCGCTTTTCTTTCTTACAACAAACTAGATTGCAAGCTGTTACAAGTTTGCCCGATGTCTCATTGGCCGGCAATGTCGTGGCCTGCCTCAGAGGTCACTTCTAGTCAGTTGTTAGGCCAAATGCAGAGTAACCAATATCCTGTGAACTGTTTACACGCGTAATTGTCAACACACAAATTCTTGAGGCCAATTAACTCACAGACTGTACTCGGCTATATACAGAGCTTTAAAGTCTATCTTACCACCAAATAATAACACGAATTGTGAATGCTTCTAATAATCATCTTTTAAGGACATGCAGGTTTCTGTAGTCCACGGTCATAGAAGAAGCTTGACCCCCTTGTTGTTTGGCTGCAGTTCACCAAGTTACCGAGAATGTTCTGCATCTTTGGCGCTGCAGTTAGGGCGGTCGGGCTCAAACTCCGCCCACTATTTTCTAGTTTTTACATTATAAAGGAAATAAGGATTGCTGGAGCCGTGCTTTAGGACCGTGAGCAAAGGAAGTATTTCTTTCATAAATTGATTTCGTTATCTGCTTTGTTTTCTGTCAAACAATTTTTTTTTTTTTTGCTCAGGGTAATGCCAACATCATAATTTTCCTTAAACCTACATATTAGATTTTTTTGAAAAATTGTTTTCTCTGTATTGTAAATAGCTTTTATTTACAAATGTATTTATAAAAATGTTTTAGTTCTGGAGTAACTAGCAACACTGAAGATATATTCAAAACGAATCGTACATCAATAAATCTAGCTGAGGCGAAACTACAATCACGCCTAGACCTAGTCATTATCAGTGTTTATCTGCAAACAAATGCGGTAAATATGTTTATGGGATTTGCTGCCATATTGCGGAAATAGTTTGGGATATCCTCTGTAAAGAATAATGCCTTCTGCCTATTCAGCTTTGTCCCGAAACTTCTTGTTGTAAGCTGGTGCATCGGTACGACAAATGCCTCAATCTGCACGTGATTATGTGGGAAAATAGTGTAAAGATGTACGATTCTTTTGACATTAAAATAATTCCTAATTCATTCCCGTTTTTTTTTATTACAGCCGATCGGAGGTTGAAAAAATAATAACGCTCGTAGTTAGAGTCACGGTTATTTCGCGTATTGATTCTAGGTCAGGTTGAACGTCAATAACGTATACTTCACTCCTTCTTCTGTGACTAGACGAGAGCGGTTTTAACATACATTTGACGACTGCAAGCTAGTTATAACTCTGGAAACAAGTTTGTACTGACAGAAGCCAATGGATATTCGGCTTCAGCCGGCACACGTATAGAACTGAGAAGTCTAGGCTGTTGCCAGATGAATACGCGAAATACTCGTGCCTCTATTGATTGGTAGAGACCTGAAAAATTCGCGTTTTCTGTTATGCGCAAGCTAGAATCCCAGCAACTATAGGTCTGTATCACGTTCACAATTGGTCGTTGACTTACTCGACACTTCCTGGAAGTAGCTGAGCTAATAATAAAACTATAATGGAATACAGGCGCATTTCACAGTGTCAGCGAGCATCTAATAAACAGCTGCTGTCTGCACGATTTCACAAATATTCTTGTAAACTCTATTTATAGGAGATGGGCAACTCTACAATGGAACTTTCAATCTTTGGATAGAAGCAGTCTCCGCGGCACATCGCGAAACTGTGGCCCAACAGGAGACGTAGAACAAGACTACACACACTTTAGGATTCTAGTCTAATGCCAGAAAAATAAAGCGACTTTCGGACGTTCCTACAAAAAAGGAAACCTTTTCACATCGTGTAACATTTCGTGTACAGCTGCCGTCACCTGTGCCAGGTGGTGTTTATGAATTCAAAGTGACCAAGTATAACTTTCTTTTCGAACCATAACAGTCCATTTATCATGGTGTACAGTTGCACGTGCGAAACTTAAAAAAATACGAGTAAATAATTCCAAGCTGTGTACAAGATGTCTTTGAAATGTGTGAAGTAGTTTTTGGTACCGTAAATCGGGGTTACTTTGAACCTGCGAAGTAACTGTGTCGCTCAGTACAGTAGATTCGAGGTCATTTGGTGAAGACAGATAAAGGGTGTCTAGTCGCATCAGGGGCGTATCCAGAAATTTTTCGGGCAGGGGGGGGGGAGCTGATGATTATTAGTATTGTCACTAGTAGAACATCGTTCACAGGGTAAAATAAAGAAGTCTATAAACTATTAACGGAAACTCATCCATATATACACGGTACACACATTTGTAGTAGATTAACACCATAATCATATATATTGTGTCACAGTGTAATTTAAATTGTTACAATTTAACTCAGTAAATTGGACATTAGTTTAGTTTTTCACCAAAACATTATATTATATTAATCAGATAGCACAGTACAATCATTTCACTATACTACTATACACTATACGCCATACTATGTTTCAAGTCAATTAAATGCCCATTCAAATCCAAACATATATGTCATATATGGCAAACCTCAGCCACATGACGAAAATAATTTAACTGTTAAAAAGGTAAATTGTAGAAAAAATAAAGACATTTTTACCACTCAAATAACTACTGTAGAGTATACGAATTAAAAAATTCCATTATTCCAATACACATTTAAACCAAAAAAGACAGAATATCACTAGAGACATGCAAAATTCGCGTTATAACTTGGTAGCAGACTAAACTGCACTTTCCTATACCAAACAGAGCATAATATAAGATTCAATAGGCCACGAACTTTTATGTGTTGTCATTTACGTGTGCTACGTCTTTACAGAGATTGGCCCCTCTACCTTTTAATCACTCTCCGCGGCAAGTCACGACAATATCGGTAGAGCCACGATTTTATGGCGAAAAGATTTTTGCAACATTCTGTTTCGATGCGTCATGTGCACACCTGCAGCTCTGCTACATCGTTTGTGATTGGATGATTTCACTCTCACTTACCTTGGCAAATTATAGACGTACGGAGTCACAATAATCTTATTCTGATTGGTGCAGTCAAATGAGAAACGCGTATGAACAAAGACACGCTGCCAATAACCTTGAAACAGAACTGCCGATGTGCACGTGAGTCACTGAAACAAAGTGGGGCAAAAATCTTTTCGCGACAAAATCGTGGCCCTAAATATCGGTCAGCGGGAGACGTCGAACCAGCCTATAGTCACTTGGAGTCTAGTCAGCTGTCAGAAAATAACGCGAATTTTGCATGTCTCTAAATATCACACATCAAAGCACAAAATTAAGTTTACTTGCCTTACCACAGTTCACAAACTTACTGATCACAGCCTCGTCAGAAATGATTAATATATCTATGAATGGAAAGCAGAGCAAGTCTTTCAAGACACGATTCTGAAACTGTGCTCCTTAAATAAGTTTTTAGTCTCCTTAGAGTAGAGAAACTTCGTTTTGCTGTTGCAGTAGAAACTGGAATCACAGCCAGTATTTTAATCATTTCATGAACGTTTGGATAAACATCTGAATGTGACTCACACAAAGCACCTATTGCAGTAGCAGGTCTTGCACTTTCATTTTCTGCTGTCCATTTTCTCTTTTAGTTTGCATGAAGTATCTGTAGCTTTCTCCCTAACGTAACACAACATAACTTAACCTCACAATCTCCCCAACCTAACCTTACATAACAACCCAAACATATCCAACCAAAACCACCCTAACAAAACATAACATAACCCAACTTAACCTAACCCAACCCAATCTAACCTAACCTAACCTGACCCAACCCACCCTAACCCAACCCAACCTAACCCAAGCTAACCTAATCAAAACTTAACCTAACTCAACCTAACCTAACTCAATCTAAACACATACCAACTTCACCTACCCTCGCTTGCACTAAGTTGCACATAGTGTACAAATGGGCACATTGTGCACAAAGTTACACTTTCTAGAACTAAGTTACACTTTCTTACACCAAGTTGCACTTCCTTGCACTAAGTTGCACTTCCTTGCACTAAGTTGCACTTCCTCGCATTAAGTTGCACTTTCTTGCACTATGTAGCAAATTCTTGCACTGAGTTGCAATTTCACTAAGAATTACTAGTTTGTACCCAACCTAACATAACCTAACAAAATCTTATATTGCCCAAACTAACCTAATGCAACCTAACATAATCCAACCCAACCTTATCAAAGCCAACCTAACCTAACATAACTCAACCCAACCTAACCTTACCCAACCTAGCCCAACCCAACCTAACCTAACCCAACCTAACCTAACCCTAACCTAACCTAACCCAAGCTAACCTAACCCAACCTAACTTAACCCTTAACCTAAATCTAACCTAACCAAACCCAACCTAACCTAACCAAACCCAACATAACCTAACCCAAGCTAACCTAACCTAACATAACCTAACCCAAGCTAACCCAACCTAACCTAACCTAACCAAACCCAACATAACCTAACCCAAGCTAACCTAACCGAACCTAACCCAAGCTAACCTAACCCAAGCTAACCTAACCCAACCTAACCTAACCCAAGCGAACCTAACCCAACCTAACCTAACCCAAGCTAACCTAACCCAACCTAACCTAACCCAAGCTAACCTAACCCAACCTAACTTAACCCTTAACCTAAATCTAACCTAACTTAACCCTTAACCTAAATCTAACCTAACCAAACCTAACCTAACCAAACCCAACCTAACCTAACCTAACCAAACCCAACATAACCTAACCCAAGCTAACCTAACCCAAGCTAACCTAACCCAACCTAATGTAACCCTTAACCTAAATCTAACCTAACCATACCCAACCCACCCTAACACAACCTAACCCAAGCTAACCTTACCCAACCTAATCCAACATAACCTAACTCGACCTAACCTAACCCAATCTAAACACATACCAATTTCACCTACCCTTGCTTGCACTAAGTTGCACATAGTGTACAAGGGTCACATTGTGCATTAAGCTACACTTTTTAGAACTAAGTTACACCTTCCTGCACTAAGTTACACTTTTGTGCTCTAAGTTGCACTTTATTGCACTAAGTTGTACTCTCTTGCACTAAGTTGCACTTTCTTGTGCTAAGTTGCACTTTCTTGCACTAAGTTGCATTTTTTCGCACTAAGTTGCATTTTATTGCACTAAGTTGCACTTTAACTAAGAATTACTAGTTTGCACCCAACATAAGATAACAAAACCTTACATTATCCAACATAACCTAACCTAATCCAACCCAACCTAATCCAACCAAACCTAATCCAACCAAAACTAATCCAACCCAACCTAATACAACTCAACCTAACCCAACCCAATACAACCCAACCTAATCCAACCCAACCTAATCCAACCCAACCTAATCCAACCCAACCTAATCCAACACAACCTACCTTAACCCAACCTAGGCCAACCTAACCTAACCCAACCTAACCAAACCCAACCTAACCAAACCCAACCTAACCCAACCTAACCTAACCCAACCTAACCTTACCCAACCTAACCTTACCCAACCTAACCCAACCTAACCTAACCCAACCTAACCCAACCTAACCCAACCTAACCTAACCCAACCTAACCTAACCCAACCTAACCCAACCTAAACTAACCCAATCTAACCTAACCCATCCTAACCTAAATCTAACCTAACCTAACCAAACCCAACCCACCCTAACCTAAACTAATCAAACCCAACCTAACCCAATCTAACCTAACCCAAGCTAACCCAACCTTATCCAACCTAACCTAACCCAATCTAAACACATACCATCTTCACCTACCCTTGCTTGCACAAAGTTGCACATAGTGTACAAGGGTCACATTGTGCACTAAGCTACACTTTCTAGAACTAAGTTACACCTTCCTGCACTAAGTTACACTTTCGCACACTAAGCTGCACTTCCTTACACTAAGTTGCACTTTCTTGCACTAAGTTGCACTTTCTTGCACTAAGTTGCACTTTCTTGCACTAAGTTGCACTTTCTTGCACTAAGTTGCACTTTCTTGCACTAAGTTGCGCTTTCTCGCACTAAGTTGTATTTTCTTGCACTAAGTTGCACTTTCACTAAGAATTACTAGTTTGCACCCAACTTAACATAACCTAGCAAAACCATATATTATCTAATCTAACCTAACCCAACCTAACCTAACCCAACCTAACCTAACCCAACCTAATGTAACCCAACCTAACCTAACTAAACCTAACCCAACCCAACCTAACCTAACACAACCTAACCTAACCCAACTTAACCAAATCCAACAATGTAATATAACCCAACCTAACCTAAACACATTCTATCTTTACCTAACCTATCTTGCACTATATTGCACTTACTTGCACTAAATTGCAATTTTTGCTCTAATGTGAACTAAAATGAACCACCTTGCATTGAAATACCCTAACTTGCACTAAGTTGCACTAGCTTCCTCTTTGTCACATTACCTTGCACCAAATGGCACTATCTAACACCAAGATGCACTATCTTGTACCATAATGTACTAACTAGTAATAAGTCACATCAGCTTGCAACTATTTCTAGCTTGCGTCGTTTCTAACCCAATGTAACCTAATCCATCCCAGTCCAAACTAACACAACATTACCTCTCCTCACACTACCTAAACCAGCCTTACCTAACCCAACCCAACCTAACATATCCTAACCCAACCTAGTTATCCTGAATCAACTTCCACCTAGTGAACCAACCACACTAAGTTGCACATTCTTGCACTGAGTTGCACTTAGTTTCACTATCTTTCTCTAATTATCACTATATCGCATTATGTTACACTAGCTTGCACAAAGTATTACTAGCTTTCATCCACTCTAGCCCAATATTATTTTACCCAGCCTAACTTAATACCACGTAATTCAACCTAACCTAACCAAACTTAGTTACATCAGTCCTAATGCAAATAGCCTTCATAGCATACTGAAGAATTATGTGTAAGATTTCGTATTTAATGACACACACTGAGCGAAGTGGAGCAATTGTGAAACTCTTGTATTTATAATCGCAAGGGCCCAGGTTCGAATTCAGGTCAGGCTGTTCTGATATAATTTAGCTGTGTTGTTTATCGAGATAACTCCAGTGGCGGATTTAAGGGACGGCGAAGAGGGGCGACCGCCCCCCTTAAGAACCTGTTTTGTGTTTTTTTTTTTTTAGTGAAGTAAATTGTACAAATAAATATTTGCAAATAATATTCAACCATGCAGAAGTACTCACAAATGACTTAATATAAGCACCCATATAATATGTACATTTTACATGATCATAACTGCAAAATTCAATATTGTTAAACAACATTTTCCCCTCTTTCAAGCTCCGTTTTACGTAAGCAAGGCTCGTTCTTGCTCGAAAAGCGCTGTATGCTGTGAGGATACATTTCCTGTTTTTTATTTTGTGTAACGTCCCTTTCGACACGTTCTCAGTAGGATGGCGAGTGGTCAGGTCGAAGAGTGATGAGAAGGGGGGACGGGGACGGAATGTCTTTACACACTGTCAGTCACTAGTGTGTGGTGAATGAGTGATGGTTTGAAATATATTTGTTGTGAAGTGTTTACGTTATGTTTAAATGTTGAATACTAACTAGTAAGATAGAGAAAGTAACATGTTGACAAATTTTTAGTAAACTGCAGAAACGTGAAGCAACAGGACATGGCGATGCTGATACAATGACACAGGTTCGATTTTATTAGGTTCTATATACCGTGAAAGCAGTTTAAGATCGTTCTAGCGTCAAAAATTCTAAAATTTAATGCGTGGGAAATAGCGTTAATTTATTAGTTAGTATTATAGCATTATGTTACTAGTGACTATATTATCCACTCAAGAATAATATTTGAGCGTGCATAGTTTTCCCATAACTACATGTCAAAATCAAAATTTCGACGTTACGGGAACATATCCCAGCGAAACCTTCATGAATGACAGTAGCTAAATAATTAGCACTGAACTTTAATTAATGTCGCGGGTTGTATGCTTACAGCTATAAAAATGCAAAACAACTCATTTTTGTATTTAAAAAATCTGAAGTAAAGGATTTTTACTAGACGTTCAGAAATGTCTTTAAAATACATTATTTTCATTCTTGTGTCGATAAATTTGAGCGAATAGCCATTGGCTCGTGATACGTAATTTCAGTATGAATGGTTTAGTTTCCACAAGTCTGGTTTTCGTGTGTGTATGTTCTCGTGACAAGAGGCTTTTGAATGAGTGAAGAGATTTTGGCCAGTACTTAACAACTAGGTATTTTGTGCTTGTGATGAGTGACATGATATCAGTATGCTGCAACACCGGAATGAAGGGGCAGGGTAACCGGAAGATCCCCGAAAACATAAATTGTCGACCAGCAGAACAAAATTTATTGCAAAATTTACCAGGTCGCGCCTATCTGTTGTGAGGTCTGGTAGGTTATGATGTCCAATGTGGTTTTTAAGAATTGCATCACAGAATGTATGTCATAAACACGTCTAGTTTCTAGATTCAAAATGTTTTGTGCAACTTAGTTGTCATTCATTAAAATTAGAGTACGTTTTTCAAGAGCTACCACAACAAAAAAACATTCGTCCATGCAGAATCTTAAAAGTGTACTTAATTTGCGGCGACCTAAAGTTCTGTGGTGTACAGTGTGTGGAGTAACAAGAAGTCGGCAAGTTCAGTTCAAACCAGATCTCACTGTCCTCCCGTGGCATTATCGTTATTATGCAAGGTTTGTCGGTTTTGTACTTGATGATTATACGCACGTTAGTATCAGCAGTATGTAGCTAAAATACGTCGAATGTTATCATGGCGTCGTCAGCGGTTTGCCGCCCGAACTTGTGACGCTTTGCAATACTTCTAAATATCCGGTCCGAATACCGCAACTCGTAGGCGTCCCGATGCATAAATTGAAAACGCCCGACGGTATCACCCCGACCCGTCGATCTCTTGATATAGCATCATCTCTGTAAACGTGTCCGGCGCCTGAACTGACTCTCTGGGGCACCCCGGTCCGTCGTTATCTACGTCTCAATGCCGTCTTCCGCGGCTCGAAAACTACTGTCCCAAAATCTGTCAACGACCTAGCCATGCTCTTGTCTGGCGCCATCCTCCATATCGCTTGCCCTGCAGGCGTTGGTTCAGTTGGACCAATTAAGCCCTCTACACAATAACGCGACGCGGCGCGAAGCGACGCGATGTGACATGACGTCACACCAAACGAGCCAATCACAGTTACTTCGCTCGCGATGCGCGACATCACGCGACATCTCACCAAGCGACGAGGCTGACTTGCCGCTCGGGCGATATCGTTGATGACGTCAAAGACAACATCCAATCAGAAGCAAGAATGCGAAAAATAACTATTGTGATGTTTGTAAACAAGAGAAAAATAATGAGACGGAAGGAATGAAGGATGGAATATTAATTTAGCCACACATATTATATGTTTCTACCTGCTTCACAGGAACATAACCTGACATCCCGCCACATATTTTGCTTATGTAATATAAAAGGTGCTTATAAAAATTAAAGTTTCAAGTTAAAGATGTTCGAAATTCAACCCGAGTGTAACTAGCCCGTGTTCGAAAATTCAACTATGACCTCTCAGTCAATTACCAATGTAATATTATATTTAAATATAAATAAAATACAGTGTACAGAACGAACTGTGGATGTAGCATTTGGCAAAATATTTATCACGAAGAAAATATAAATAAATAAAATCTAATCGACTAAACTTGCTCACGTAACTGAAATAACCCATGAAAATAACGTACCGTACTCCTGCGAGTGAATTTTTGTAATTGCCCTATGTGGTTCACATGTCTTCACACAGATGGCAGGCCGTGTCAACTTCTCTTCCGCGAGCTGTATCGCCTCGCATCGCATCTCGTCATTGCAAAACGCACTGCCGGCGATGCTTTGCGATGTCGTTGGCTTTCGCTTCGTTGTGTCGCCACATCGCGTCGCGTCGTGTAATTGTGTAGAGGGCTTTAGGAGACAGCTTCCGAAAGATGGCCACGCTCCTCAAGGACACTTTTAACATCCAGCCACTGCCGCATTTATTACGTAATTTAATTCAGCTGCGCACTTTAACAAATACCCTACATTTATTTTAATTAATTCCTAAAATTCCTTACATTCTAATTATTGTAACTATTAAACATTTGTATCTTATACACAATAGGCTAGCTTTCCTCCCCTCTCGTCAAGCTGCTAAGGGGTCACATGAGTGTGGGTTGGGGAGGGGGGCGGGAAGGCCCAGACACTTGCACCTGCTGTTTCCATAAAGATAAATTATTTACATTTCTGTTTTTCCGCTTCTGGTTCGTGGGGTGGGTATATATACTTCTTAAGGCATACTCCCCCCCCCCCCCCTAAGAAAAAGTCTTAAATCCGCCGCTGGTGTATAGTGCAAAGAAACCATAGCCACACAGTTCTTCCAACAGCAGATCAACCATACAGTTTTTACAATTGGTTTTACAATCAGCCATGGCGATTTCTATGGGCTATAAAGTTTTGTGATTTTTGCTACTTGGAAAAAGTCTGGAAATTCTAAATTGTTGTCTGTAAAACCTGAAAAAAAAAAAAAAAAAAAAAAAAAAAAAGGGAATTTGTTCGTGGTAATGTGTATGAACTGTGCGGCCGGGAATATAGCCTCTGCCATCGTGCTGTGAGTCCAGAGTAGTTGTCAGGGTTATGTAGAACTATGTGTATATCTGCTGCAATAAATAACTGACCGTCTTTCAAGGCAACATATTTACAACATATATGTTCAAGCCGACTTTACTGCACTGCAGGGATGTTTTTGCGACTGTGATCGTCGGTTTTATATCAATAATACTATTTTTCTTTAATTTGTCTCAGAATTAGAACAGAATTGTTGAGAAAATTACAGAAATAGCAAGTTAAAATAATTATAAAAATTACAATGTTAGCTGTACAATAACGTTGACTTGTAACTGTAGTATGCATGTCTACTAAATCAGGGTCACTGTACGGTGTTACAAGTATTGTTATGAAAGTGTGAACTAGATCAGCTGCTGGATGTGCAAGATGGCGTACACGCCTCTAATCTTGCCAGCGCTAATGACTAGAAGAAATTGGAAACATGTGCAGACTAGTGACGTGCAGACTAACTTGCAAGATTATGAGAGCACTCAGGTAAACAATAGCTCCTCATTGGCTGCTCGCCGACTCACGTGATACCACATGATTGGACCAGCATGCGGTCGTTCCTTGTTAATGGCTCAGATAAGTGGAAAACCAACTACCGATGTAACATCACGAATGTAAGTTGTTTGAATTCTAACTAGTCCTGAAAATAAAACGCGAAATTGACATGTCCCAGTAAACGCCACGCGAGATAATTGAGTACCAAGTCTACGACACTGCCTGGAGAGGGGTGGGGAGGGGAGGGGTGACAGTGACATGTAATGACGGATGTGTGGAGGACACAAGGACGAGCATGGACGCAGGAGAAGATGGAAGAACAGCCGCTGTACTACAGTGCTTGTCAGACAGGAAGTGAGTCAGTGTTGTATTCAGCCAGTCATGTCCGCTTGTCTCCAGGAACTATGCTGGCTGAGCTGTCTCTAGTACAGACAAGTCTTCATCTATACAGTACTACTAGTTGTAGTTTATGTTTACATCTCGTCGACAATAGACGGTTACATACAACTTTACTCGTAAACAGTAAGTAAGAGAGGACTCTGTCATGATGATTTTAAACTATCCCAGCATTTACCTGAGGAATTTCCGGAAACAACAAAACAATGTAGTAGTTACATAGTTAGCTGTATAGCGTGAGTGTGAGAGATTTTCGTCAGCGCTGGTGAGAGGTGACATGCAGTGAGTATGGAGCAGCGCCGGAATGAAAGAGCGGGGAAAACGGGAGATCCCCGAGAAAACCCGCTGACCAACGGCATCGTCCGGCAAGTTTTATTGCCTTGCGTGCAGACCAGCAACTCTGGTTCGTGGTAGGGATATTGTCAGCGTCTGAGTTGTATTTCCACAAAACACAGACATGTGCTGTTGCAGTTAACTTCGTTCTGATTGGCGCAGTCACATGAGCGACACCTCGACATAATAACACACAGCCAATAAACATCAAGCGCGTGTGAGGCATTGCAACGGATTGACGGACAAATATTGTCGCGAAACTTCCTCTCTCTATAATTATTGGTTTTAGAGCTTATGTTTACTGGAATTTTTTTTTTACTACCGCCTCTTTAAATATGGAATACTTTTATTTTGACATTCTGTATAATATAGCTGATACATTACATTAATAAATAGCATGGAGGCAGTTAACACCTTGTTGACCTTGACTTGTAGGAACTTGTGTGGATGGCCACATAGCATAATAGTAACTAGCGTACAAGGACTCGCATACTAGCTAGTGCGGGATAGGGACAGTTATCGTACAGGTCGAAAGAAGACAAACAGTTTTATACGAGAGCTTCAGTTTTTGGAAAACGAAGTACAGTATTTTCAAATAGTTTGTAGCTGAACAAAATAAGCAATTGAAGAAATATTGCCGGATGATGCAAAGTGTCACCTAAACAAGGATATTATCTACTACCGACCGTCTGTCCATTGTTTACATGTTATTAATTATTTGTGGTGCAGATACAATAAATATTGCAGAAATTAACCCCAGTACCCCAAGTTCAGTTTCAGAATGTGCAAGCAACATATTAATGATAATGTTGTTCATGTGAAGTAAACAATTAGTTAGATGGTATGCTAGCTAGTATACTGGATAGTGTTGTCTTCTTGTTCACTGTGATGTAAAGACGCCCGAGGGCGCTAGGCTGAGGAGTGGTGTGATGGTGGCGTGTTACCATGGCAACCCTGGTGCTGACAGAGTGAGGGAGGGGAGTGGGAGGGGTAGTCCTATCACTGTGCAGTACGGCAGAGGAAGAGATGAAAGTGACGGTACGGTATTCCCACAGACGACTTATCGAACATCGCCACGTACACTATATACATATATGACAGGTGGGGATGCCCCATGATTCACCTGCCACGTGACCTAACTATACCAGCTTCACAATACACTGAGAAACACAGCCCTGCCACATTATACTACCTGTCCTTACTTACTGACAATCTAACTGTTACCTACTCACAGTCGACATTTTACAATCATCTGCCTTACAGTCTTACATAATATGTAGATATGGTGGTTTGTCGCGAGAAAACTTGAATGTTTGCTGGATTACAACGCACCTTCTGCTTAAGCATTGTGTTTCGCTTATACGTGCAGCTGTTGCCCTGTTTGACTGAGCCAATAAGAACCGCTCTATTGTAATATGTATTGCCTGTTACTGGTCCGCAGACAGCTATGTTGTGTACCACTTAATCATACATGCTGCAAGAAAACACTAGGGTATGTTGGTACAAAAATGTTCTCAATATACCATGATCTCTAAGGGTTAGGTTAGTAACTATAAAACCTTTCGTAATGCAGTATTTTATTTTCTACTTTATAAATGTTACTATGTGATGATGGTTTTTTTTAGTAACGTATTAAAACTGTATTTTATGTTACATCATGTACCTAAAGATGATGGTATATCGCGAAAATGTTTTGTACCAACGTAGTCTTGAAAACAATATAGTTTCTTGTGACATGTATTATTCGGTGATAACGTCTGACACAACGTAGCTGTCTGCAGACCAATAACAGGCATCGAGTATTACAATAGCGGGATTCTTATTGGCTCAGTCAAATAGGGCAACAGCTCCACGTACAATCGAAAGCCAGTGATCTCCTGGTAAGCTGAACGTGCGTTGAAACCCAGCAAATCGTCAAGTTGACACGCGATATAGCATCATCTCTGCATAGAGACTTATACGTATGTACTTTTTATTAAAAAAAAAAAAAAAGATAATACTGCACTCGTTACGGTCTATCAGATTTTAATTTGCCTGAGTTTTATAAAGCAAAATTGTATTCATATTGTAAAGAAAATTTCATATCAAATTTGTTATAAATGTTAAAACAGTACTGACGAGTCCTATAGCCCTTGCTCTGAGGACCAAAGTCGTCAATAAATAATCATTCAATTAAAAAGTTAACTTTTGTCGCAATGAAGATTATTTTCTTAAAACAAATTTTTCTAGACAATACGTTGTTCAAAAAAACTCTCAATTTGTTGGGAACCAGCTATGTTCTGTACAACTACACCGCCTGCTTTCATCTTGTATCACACGTCAAACATCTCCTGCCTGACATTTACCTCCCATATATTGATCTCTACGTCAAACTGCTCACAAAAAAAGCGGCCGGCCTCTTGTGACTTTAGCCATGTTTGAAACATGCAGGTGACTTACTCGACCGTACTACCTATTACAGTGATTAAGATTTTCAGGGCTAAGTACATGTAATTACTAAGTTTTTATATAAGTACATCTATCATGATAAACTGCTGAAACCGACTAAATACTTTTAATACTGTTAATATTGTTTTATTTATTGATTGATAACTGATAGTGTTCTACTTGTAGACTAGTCATAGAAATTCATAACATTTTTTTTAGTTGACTATGTTTTAACTAGGCACTTTTTCGCCTGTTATTATTTCTTTTTAACAGTGTCAATTGTAGAATGTGTGTGATGTATAAAGTTCAATGTAAGAGAAGGCAGAATTGCCTTAACTGCGCTAAATAAATAGAGACGTTTTATTATTATTATTTTAGGATGTAAAACTTGGGAGAGTTAGGGTTGAAACTTGCCGAGGTACAGTAGCACAGTAAACCTTAAATACCTCCGTAAGTTGTCTTCTAGTTGTTGCTTTATGGTTTATTGTCCCGTATTTCAACTGAAACTAGTCAAGTGTTACATAACGAACAAATAAAATATCGACATGTTATTTTTATGTAAACAATTTAAAAAAACGCATGTGTTCTAATTACATAACAAAGTAAATTCAAATTGTACTGTTGAATTTAAATTACAGTTTTATTGCAAGGAGACAATAAATAAAATAATATATCAATCTCTGCTGTAGAAAAGAAATATATTATTTATTTTCAGAGAATGGTTAGGAAAACTTAACTTGCTAGAGTTAACTAGACTTTCTTTTGCCCGTTCATGTTCGCTAGATCACTATAGAATATGTAGCTACTGAAACAAATACAATAAAATAGCTAGGTTAACTTTTTGGACGCAGACATACGTCTCTCAGATCACTTTGTAAGGTAGGTAGTTGTACTTTTACTGTACCCGGGCAAACTAGAGACTTTCCAAGGGATAAGGAATCGGGATAAAAGAAAATGAATAAAACATTATCGAAATTCCATCAAACCTCTAGTTTCCATCTTTGTCGCATGCAGCGCTGAGGTTTACGTTCGAAACTAGACACACTAATCCTTAAACCCTAAATCCGCAAACTAACTGTTTCAGGTTCTAATTTTGTATAATTTTTTAAGAGAAATCCTCGCTTGACTCACTCTGGGAAGCGTAATGGGAGATTCTGGTACGCGTGTCAACAATGATACTGTCTTTATGCGCGAAACAGTAAATAGGTACGCTGTGTTTTTAGAAAAGAGAGAAAAATATGTTTCTCTAATCTCTGGTTTCTGTAGGTCAATGTCATATAAGAACAGGTCTGGACACTCGCCTATCTACCAATGTATTTTGCTTGGCTCCTTTGTTGTTTGGCTGCAGTTCGTCAAGTGTTGCGTGTATTTGGCGCTGAAACCAGGGCGGTCGGGCTCGAACTCCGCCCACTTTTTCCATTGTTAACACTGTAAAGTGAACAGATTGCTGTAGACATGCTTTACGATTGTGAGCGAAGAAAGTAGTTCATAGATGGATAAAAAATTCGTTTTGATAAATTATTTTTCTTTATATTGTAAACACTGAAAAAAAGGGGGAGGGAAGTGGGCAGAGTTTGAACCCGACCGCCCTGATTTCAGCGCCAAAGATGCACAATATTCTCGGTAACTTGGTGAACTGCAGCCAAACAACAAGGGGGTCAAGTTTCCAGGCGAGTGTCCGACCGTACTGTAGGTGTACTGAGAAATTAGGTTATGGTTGGAAAACCCACAGTGACATTATACACGTTGCTATGGTAACCAACAACTTTGTCTACGTACCAGTTCGGTTCAGGTTCGTCATTTCAGGTTATTCTTGGGGGGGGGGGGGGTTGGTGACAGTGACCTTGTTGCATCTTTTTTATTAATGAAGCATGTATAAATTATAAGCTTTAAAAATGTGCTTACATTAGTATTATTTAAATAATAAACACACAAAAAATTTTATACACATTTCCTTCTATATCCGGACAGGCATTTGGCCCCCCCCCCCCCCCCCCCCTAAATGACGCCTCTGGTTAGGTTCACGTTTGTTTTGTAATTTTATCCTATTGTCATAGATGTAGTCACAAAACTATAAAAAGTCAAAGATCTCAAATATGTCTTTTGACATTTGAACATCCTCAGTAAATATTCGGTATACACAAATAGCAATGTTATAGTTATTTAGAATATAATGACTAAAAGGGAATGCATTTTGTGTGTTGATGTGTTGATTATTAAAGGCTGTTCCACACAGTAAAATATTTATTAAATCCAATTTTTTTAACACCATAAAAATATAATAGGTTTTAAGTATGCAAAGGTTATAAATATGTTCTGCTTCGTTCTGTAGGAAACGTGTTCAATTTAAAGCTGTATGAAAGATGGCTGGTGAATGTGTTGAACATGTTATGTGTGTTGTGGCCGTGGTCCCAGCATATGACCACCTGACAGTTGGTAGGAACGTGAGTCACTCTAGACAGCTTGACCTACGACCTCGCCAAGTGACCTCCACTCCACTGCTGCTGCCCACTGTCCGCTCACCGCCTCCTCTCTACTATACTGCAACAATGCTCGAGGTCGTCTTACTGAAGTTTCAACGTCAGACTTGTGCACTTCGTTACATAACCTCAAACTAAAGTACTTCTTAAATACATCCGAGGTTACAAGGCTCTGTGTTCGAATACAGTTCATAGCTCGCCGGGTATGCACATAAGCTCGCTAGATCCTAGACTCTGACACAGGTGGTGCCAAGTACTTGGTGACGTCACACTTAATTTGAAAATATTATATTCGAACACTGTTAATAAATTGCGCGCGTCAGTAAAGGAACATTTACATGGTTACAAAAAGTCACGATGTTAGCACGTTAGAGTTACATTACTACTAGAATTGTTTGAAAGATGATACAAATGATATTTACATGAGTTGGAAAGTGTACTAACTAACTGCTTGCATTAGTTGATCACTACACGGATAATTAATAGTGCTATACAGCTTTGTGATAAACCTCCATAACTGTGGAATGTTACTTTTCGTAAACGTCTATCGTGAACATCATAACGTACAGGACAATTTTTAAATTTAAACTTCGCAGGTGGAATATATTTAACATAATATGCGTTTACGTCTTTGGCGTGATGTAAATTAAGTATTTTAGTAGTCGTATGTTGATATTATGGTAGTATTGTACATCGCAAAATAATGGTATCGTTTCCATGTATCATGAACCTTCCCCCCCCCCCTCCACCATTCTCCATCCTCGAGTCACAACCAGATACAAGAGCGGTTATTTGTTTATTCCAATCAGCCAGGTTACACAATGCATACTGCAGTGGACTAGTCACATTTCATTTGTTATTACAATCTGACAGTTCCACTAAGGACCGCAGTGGTCGAGGGGTCAGACATAGATGATCCGGGTTCAATCCCCGGAAGGTTCGGTCCGAATTTTTCGCATGTGGGAAACATGACGGACGTTTCTTTTGGCCGGTGGATTTTCCCGCCTCTCTCATTCCGTGGCTGCTCCAGACTCGTCCATTCTTCGGGCCGGAGGGCGACATCTTGTCAACTAACCTTCACCACGGCCTTGACCCTGCCAGAAGGCGGGAACACGTAGGATTGTCAGTTCCGTTGCCATGGTCCTCCTTGGTCTGCAGCACGAACTTGAAGAACATGCCTGAACTTGACTCTCTTGTTGACTGGTAGTTGATCACATTGCCGCTGGCCGTATACATGTCGTTGGGTTTAGCCACAGTCACGGCCGTAGAAGAACAGGTCTGGACACTCGCCTATCTACCAATGTATTTTGTTGGCCCCCTTGTTGTTTGGTTGTAGTTCACCAAGTTACCGAGAGTGTTGTGCGTCTATGGCGCTGCAATCAGAGCGGTCGGGCTCGAACTCCACCCACTTCCCTTCCACTACGATAAACAATTTATCGAAATGTATTTTTTTATCAATTTATGAAATACTTCCTTCGCTTACAATCCAGCAATCAATGGAAAAATGTGGGCGAGTTTGAGCCCGACCACCCTGATTGCAGCGCCAAAGACACTTAACACTCTCGGTAACTTGGCGAGCTGCAGCCAAACAACAAGAGTAGTATAGTTATGCCGATCCGGGAACAGCGGCTGATGGAGGTTGGAGGTTGACCTTGACCTAATGACCTTGATCTTTGACCCCTGTATCCCGATACCTGGACGTCATCTTTGATGATGTTATGGCGGCCATCTTGTATCCATCCGCCACATTGTAACATGACCCCCCCAATGTCAAAATTTTCCAAAATTTCGAATTCCAAAAATTTCAAAAAAAATTACGATAATTCGCCATTTTCGTATTACGGCTACGGGTATGCTCGTCCATGCTCGGGCATCCTCGGCTGCCAGGCACTTCAGCCATACTCGGCAATCTTCAGCTCGGCCTTGTAGGCATTGCTATCACTGCCATCTTGTAGGCCCCAAGTTGGCTACCAGAGGCACTGTTCTTGCTGCAATCTTGTAGTTCTCGAATTGTCTACTAGGGATTCTGCTGTGATTGCCATATTCGAGTTATCGAATAATCGATTATTTAATTCTAGTGTTGTACTATATGTAAGATCACATGCTGTGCAGTATACCTGTGTACATAACCCCTATGATATCTCAATACCAGTATCAATGCAGGTTTTATTTTTTTTATCATGACTCTTTCTTTCTGCACAAACATATTACATTAAATGTGCAGAATATAATTATAATACTCATCGAACACTTAGGGTAAAAACACATTTATTTTCAAAAATGTAATATTATTTACATTATAATATAAAAAAAACATAGAAACCATATTTCGCCCCATTCCCTTCTTCTTCACTACCCCTTCCCTCTTCCCACAATTCTTCCCGTACATGTACCAACCATCTTTAATCTATATACCTCAGCACCTCTCTCTTATATCCCCCATCTGCTCTATCATTCCCTTTCCCCCAATTAATTTTCTCGCATGTACACCCATATATATATATATATATATATATATATATATATATATATATATGGATCTTCGACTTGTAGCCTTTGATCAATTTTTGGGCTGAAACTAATAATCAAAACCAATCACTATATCTTCATTACTTTTTAATATCATTTTAAGTAACTAACTTTACCAACTTTTATAAATGTTATATCTCAGAGTACAAAAATAGCGATTTTTTGTAATTTTTTAAAAATTATTTTAATTTTTTAATTTTTGGAAAATTTTGGCATAAGGGTTACAAGATGGCGGATGGATACAAGATGGCCGCCATGACATTGGATTGGATTACAGGAGTCAAGGTCATTAGGTCAAGGTCAACCTCTAACCTTCGCCATTAGCCGCTGTCCCCGGATCGGCATAATCCTACTACTAACAAGGGGGTCAAATTTACTGGCGGTGTCCAGACCTGTACTTCTACGGCCGTGGCCACGATCTAAGAGGTATAGCCAAGATGGTGAGTGTAGGTGTTATTGATGTGCACTAAGCCACATTGTATTTGCCTTTGGTTAGTAGGAAACGCCAATTGAAATTAATGAATCTTTCAATGCTGGTGAACACAAAGAAAGGAAAATACACAGAATGTTAATTCCTCAAGTAATCCCTTTATGTATACAGCATCTTAAGCAGCCTGAGTTAAAGCAACATATTCCGCTTCGGTGCTACTAAGCACAACACAGGACCATAGCTTGGTTTCTCAAGAAACTAGTCCACTACTGAATTTCAGTTCAAAACCACTAAAAGATTTTCGATCAGTAGGTTCATTAGCCTAATCAGCATCCACGTAGCCTTTTAATCCCTGATCATTATTTCTAAAAGTTATACCCACATTTATTTGTCCCTTTAAGGTTTCTCATGATACTTTTTTGCTGCTACCTAGTTCTCCATTTTGTAACTAGTACTGAACTGAGAAAATTTGTGGCATAACTAATATCACGCCTAGTATTTACTGACAGATGTATCAGAAACCCTATGAAGGATTGGTATAAAACATTGTGGGCATCAACTCCATCACCACTCAACTTAAAATTTGACACCATAGGCATGCTTACAGGTTTAGCATCGTCCATTTTGTACCTTTTGAGCAGCTACTGACCCCCTGGTTGATTTTGATGACCCCTTAAGATCTCTAAACATTTAAACCAAAGAAGGACTGTACTTCCCCCCAAATCCTTGATACTAAACTATGTGCCTAAACTTTCCTTGAACTTACATCTTCCAGAGTCATCATTCGAAAAAAATCAAAAAGTCATATGCATGTACTGCTACATACACTGTCAGATCCCCATTTAGTTTGCTAAAAATACATGGCTCATATTTAGATTTTGTGTACCCAAGACCTGCCATTATAACCATCTACCCATTAATACCACATACGAGAGGATTGTTTCAACCCATATAGAGCCTTTTTCAAGACACACTTGTCCCGGCTCCACAAACCCTTCTGGCTGGCACATATAAATATTTTTATCTAAGTTGATATTTAAGAAAGCTGTTTTTTACACCAAATTGTCAATGGACAAATTTAGCTTAGCAGCTAATGCAAACAGTAATCTTAAACTGATCTTGCAAACCACTGGAGAAAGTGTCTTTGTAGTCAATGCCGTGTTCCTGGGTAAAACCCTTTGCCACTAATCTTGCTTTGTGTTGAGCAGCACCACCACGCTCATTTTTCTTTATGCTGAACACCCACTTACACTTTACCACATTCTTGTTATCAGGTCGAATCACCAACTCCCAGTCATCGTGACTGGATATGGCATATATTTCTTCCTTCGTTGCTGCTTGCCAAAGGAGTTTCTTGTTACTTTACATTTCTTCATCGTAAGAGCTAGGGATGACTTCTGTCGACGCATGCTACAGGATGTAGTCAGCCAATTTCTTTGGTAGCTTCTTCACTCTTGAAACGTTTTAGTCAAGGAGTTCAGGATCCAAATCAAATCCTCTAAATCTAGGCTCTTCTTCTGACATATCTTCTAATTGGTTCATTTCTCGTGATTTTCATCAGTGTATACTGTGTTTTCCATTTAATCTGAAGTTTCTGGTTTGGGATCCAATGAAGGTAGCTTCACATCCATGATTGCCACATTAGTGGGCTTTTGCTTATGCTCTATGAGATGATCGGTTCGCAAAGTAAGCAGCTGTGTTCACAGCTTCAGCCCACATCCTTTCATCAGAACGAGCTTTCTTCATCATACATCTGGCTTTCTCGACAAGTGTTCGATTAGTGTGCTCTGTCAGTCCATTGTTCTGGGCAGTATGGTATGGTGAGTTTATGTTTTATTCCTTGGTTATTTAGAGAATTCTTGGAGTCAGTGTTGATGTATTCAGAACCATTGTCAGTTCTAAGAGTTTTATTGATTTTCCAGTTTGCTTCTGTACTAGGGCCTTGAATTCCCTAAATTTCTCAAACACTTTTCTTGTGTGGCCATCAATGAAGGTTATAAAATGCCTTCCTCCACTACAGGATTCCTGTGGCATCGGACCACACACATCAGAGTGTACCACTTCCAGGCACTCATTCACCCTTTTCTCTCTAACTCTTTATTTTCAGAATATGTTGTGTACTTCCTCTCACCAGATACAACACAATGACACTTTCCGACCATTTTGCTGGCAGACAACAGATTAGCCTTTAATTCGGGCACTCTCACTGCGCCTTGTATGACATTGTTTCAATATTGTGTTTCAACCTCAATATTTCCAATCCCTTTTGGAAAAGCTGATTCAACATTTGCCTCTGTCATCTTGATGTCGTTGTATTCTTTGAAATCAGTTATCCAGTTCTCCTAGGTGTCATGTGAGATGTGGCTCCCGAGTCTAGGCACCATTCGTTCAAGTTTTCACTGGTGATAATGACAGTTGTTAATAAGGCTTCATCTTTGCTCTTTGACTTCTGCTTTCTTTCTCCTGACCCTGATGGATAGGACTTTGTCCTGCCTCTTGGTATTTCTTCTCAACAATGTTTTTTGATGTGGCCGATCTTTCCACAATTAAAACGCTTGGGTCCCTTAGCACTCATTGACTTCTTACTGTCATGTCATTTGGCTTCAACTTTGCAGTTAGAGCTTATGCCTCCTCATTCACTTGCTCTTGAAGGCGCATAGCCAACACACTTGACCTCTCTCTCAACAAAATTAAGTTCCTTTATTCCTTTGATACATATTCCCATGCATTCATGAATTCAAAATATTCCCGTGGCATAGTAAGGCCACTGCCACACTAAAGATCTTAAACCTGTTCAGTTAAATACATTCGGCAGCCATGAATGATCGTTTTTAAAACTAAATATGTTTGTGTGGTTACACGACTTAATAGTACAAACTCAAATGAACTTTCTAACCTCAATAAACTTGTAACTGGGAACTGACCTAGGAATCTCAGGACTAGTACGAACTCGAAATCTCCACCACATTGCCACGTTGAAATCTCCACTACATTGCCAACGTTGACTACATACTAAACATCATCAAAGACCGAAACAAAATTTTCGACAACCAGACTAATGACCACCAAGACCCGATCATCAAACAACTAGGAAACTATGACATAGACAATATACAAAGGGCAAAAAGATCAAGACTGCAGTAAGAAATCTCTATCAGCGCAGCACCCACAAAAATCAAGCAAAACTAGCAAAGAGTACCAGCAACCTAACAAAAAATAAATAACTAAACATTGACTAACAAACTATAAAAATAGCACAAATCATCAACAGATAAAAACAGAACAGTACACCAGGATATATATATATGTGCGTGTATGTATGAATGTGTGTACATATATGTCATACCTTTTACAGGACCACAATATTCCATTCCACCATTCACCACCAAGACGACAAATTAATAATCAAAATTTCCTTTACAGGACCAAAGCATTTCATTTCACCACTCATCCCAAGAGGACAAAAATCTTTGTCTTACAGGATCTGTACTGCAATAGACTGCTACTATTAGATATAAATACGGGCTTTTGGCAATATGCTAAAATATTTAAAAACACACAACATCCCTTTTGTATTTTTTTAAATTACCATTAATAAAGTAAATTGATTTCATTTTCGGATTTTTTTTTTATAGAAAGTACAAAGGAATATTATTGTGTGTTTTGAAGTATTTTAGCATGTAGTCCATAACCTCTCACTTCAGTGTAAATTATTTTATTCTAGTAAGACACTTGGTTTTTGTTATTACTATGTTCCCGTAACTTGGGAATTTTGACTTTGTCATGTCACTATCGGAAAACAATGACAGTTAAAAAAGTTTTACAAGTGGAAAATGTAGTCATAAGTAACGTATTTAAAGCAATCACCATGCCGTGCAATATAAAATTATGAAATTCTGCCATTTGAACTCCCTTAATGAGAATGTTTGGCTGTGTGTTGCTGAAAACTGTTGGTTAGTAGATTCACTGTAGTAAGTGAAATACAAGTAATTATAAGATAAATAATAAATATAAATGACAGACTAGCCACGCCCATTGCCGGGGAACTGCCCAGTTATAACACGGTGCCTGCTGTGTAGATATTGGCGGTTTCCCACACATTGTGCCTAGCGAGACATCAGGGTGACCTTCCCATGACGAGCTGGCTGTAGTCCTTGGATACGTGTGTGTGTGTGGCACACAGCCATGGCACGTATGTTACATGTAACCACGTGCTACATAAACATGCACAGCCATGCCTCCTCCAAGACTACAGTGGCACTTCCTTCTCTGCTGCTACCATGCCTTCTTGCTATTTACACTCTTCTATGTATATTAGCCTAGCTGACACTCTGAGGACAGTTCAAGCAGAATATATGCCGCCATCTTGATTCTCTTTCATTTTTGTTTCGTATTAATTGTTATATGTTTGACAACGATAAGGCTTAGATCGTAACAGATCGGAACATTTTAAATATAACGGATGGTTTCCTTTCATCAATTCAGCTTGAGCTATCGTAGCAAAGTCTTATTATAAAATTACACTTTGCAGTCTCTCAAGACAAATTAATGGAATAATTATAAACGGAAGAGTTTTGTTAGTGAGTTTTTTTGTCTGGTCGCAGAAAACCCATAGTTACATAAAAGGACTATTCACAAAAAATGAGCAACAAAAACCATGAAACATACCAAGGGTCTGTTTGCTGGAGTTTCTCAGATTGTTCGTGGCAATTCCCAAAATTTCGCATGCGTTGTCGTCGACGGGAGCCTACTATTATATTATTATCGTCTGTATTGCATTCGTTATGTTTATGTTGTCTTTTCTAACAACCTTTACTTCTATTGTGAAATAAATAAAGATTTCTGGAGCCATGATTTTAAATTGTGAGCGAAAGGAGTGTTTCATATATTGATAAAAATACGTTTTGATTAATTGTTTATCTTAATGGAAAGGAAGTGGGCGGAGTTTAGTCCGACTGCCGTAACATCAGCGCCAATAAAACACAATATTCTCGGTAACTTGGTTAATTGCAGCCAAACAACAAGGGGTCAAATATCCAGGCGTGTGTCCAGACCTGTTCTTCTACGGCGGTGGTCCAGACCTCCTAGGTATAGCGTGTTGCCAACCTGCAAGGATCCAAATATTCTGCTTTCATTTTCTCGAAAATGGTTCAGTTGAGAGAGAGTTTAGTGACAAGGCGACATTCTTATTCATTAGAGTCTCCTAATACAAACTGTGTCATTTAATAGAAAAAATGTAATAGTAAAATGTTAATGCCTATACCAAAAAAGCTTGCCCAACACCGTTATCTACTGAAGGTGAAAAGTATTCGGAAACAATTTTTTTTGTATATTGTAGATATTATTAAACCGCACCCTAGTTTTCGAAGTCAATTTTAATCGCAAGTTTCTTCCTTAAATTGACGCCAGCCAAAAACTCATATTATCTTATATAACTTTGACACAAACAGTACTTGCGTTTTCACGAGCACGCTATTTGTTCGGCTGTCTTATCCGACGCCATCTTGAATAATACCCAGCATTCTTCACGTAACCAGCATGTTTGTCAAAAACGCAAAAAATAAAATAAACAAAATTAAATTTGCACGTAGACAACAAATAATATTAACTTTTAATTCAGGAGCGTTATTTCAGGATTTTCTTGGGAGGGAGGGGGCAAGATTATTTTTTTTGGCGACAGTGACCTTGTTGCATTTTTTTTATTAATTAAGCATGTATAAATTACAAACTTTAATAATAAAACTTATGTTTGTTGTGCTTATGTTAGTATTATTTAAATAACAAAATACACAAAAAAATTTAAACATTTCCTTCTAAATCCAGAGGGGGGGGGTATTTCCCCTCCCCCCTGCTCACCTAATTGACGCCCCTGTCTGTTTCTTAAAGTTTGATGGAAATGTGCACGTATCTGCCGTTCTTTTGTCTTTATTGATGCGTCCCTATTTCACTGTGCATTCTGGCACGACACTATTGAATGTGTGTGGTTCGTCTGCAGAGTTAAATCGTGCCAAACAACATAAAACGAATAGATAAAAAAAACGACACATTGTTTTGGAGAATATATGGGCAAAATCAACACATTGTTTTGGAGAATATATTTTACCAAATATTTTTGTTTTGGAGAATATATTTCACCAAATATTTGTTTGGTTTTTACGCTGTATTCGTGTGTAAGAAACAGTATAAATCTGGTATTCCCTTCCGTCATTTGTTTCAAATATAGGTATTCTTGAATTCGGCAAGATCATTCTCTAGATGAGTCTGTTTCAATACGATAATCAGTTTTCTACGCCTTAAAGAATGTCAGTTCCGGCAGCATTACGTACCAGGAAGGAAAAATCTGCCACACGCTCACACCTGGCGTCAGTTTGTAAGTATACGTGGCAACAGTGTGCGCGGGCAGAGCGAGGCGGGCGAGAACCGCCGCAATATAGAACGTGACGTGTTTTCAAACTCCGCGCTCCGCCCCTCCTCGTTCCATGACCATCACGCCAGCCGCCCGTGCTACACACGGGAACACCCGAGCCTTGCCGGAGATACCCGAGGTCGAGCATCAACCGTCTCGCAGTTCAAAACAACTACCGTACAACGTATCAAACCACAAATAATAATTCCCGCTCTACCTTGGTAAGTCTACATCTTAGAAACAGTTCATGTTTTATCTTCTCAATTGTAGCGTAAGCCCATTTTATATATGTAATTAAATTAAGGTGATGATATTACAATCCTGACAGCATGTGATGCATCGTTCCGTCGTTCGTGAATTATGAAGTACACTGGCCGTGTTCGAATTGGCCCTTACCACGCTTCAAGCCCTTGAAAAATGCATGACGGAAGTGACGTCAGCGTCACACACGCCGCTGTTCGAATTCATAGCATGGGCACGTACAAGTATTTACTTGTCTATAGGCACGTATGCACCCTAGAATGTCCCCTTCAGCTAAGGGGACGTGCCATTTACCCTTCTCGTGCCCTACGTCCGAATTCACAAAATGCAGCCTACTTCATGAAGGGAACAAGGGCGTAGAGTTCAAGAGGAAGTAATCAAGGGCACGTTGCACTGAATTCGAACACACGCGTAGATCTGCTAGTGTCGAGATCCCAGCTTCCACGACTGAGGTTTATATCATAACTAGCTGGCTCCTGTAACTTCATTTGCGGTTTTCAATTTAATGCAATAGTATTTCTGAAACAAAAAGTTTTCAACAATGCTAAATGGTGCGAAATTATTTTAAGGGTCACAAATATCCGTTTTAGAAACATTTTGAAGAGTTCCACAAAATGTTATGAGTATCCTTTTGTGCTGTTGTACATCCCACCTCCTCAGATTGGGTCATGTGGGAGTCGTGCCGGACGATGCCGTTGGTCGGCGGGTTTTCTCGGGGATCTCCCGTTTCCCCCGCCCTTTCATTCCAGTACTGCTCCATACCATTGAATACCATATACCATACTCACATCATGTCACTCCTCATCAGTGCCAAAGACCTCGATGTTGAGCGCTGACCAAAATCTCTCATTCACTCTAATGATGTATGTACTTGCTTTTTTGGATCGCCTGCTTTGAGAGGTTTACAAAGATCACTCCCCCCCCCCCAATCATGTATTTGAGAGTTATTTTCTCATTATTAAAACTGAACTAATCGTTTTTCGTATTACGTAAGTATAATTCTGAAGAAAAAAATGATCTCAATGTCTCAACTGGTTGGGTAGATATCATGAGGTACATGAAAGCAAATTTTGCACTTTTTTGCCTTTTTAGAGGTCAAACTTTGCACAATTTTTTCATAACGTGTTAAGAATTCATTTAAATTTCCAAAGACGACCCATTGAGTAGTCAAAGTGTAATCGATGAATCATTTAAAACCTTTAATTCCTTCACAGCTCTAAGAGGTTATAAAAAGTTCTGAAATCTGTTTACGGGCGTTCACGTATTCATTACCATAAAGCAAATAGCAACTATATCTCGACGGGTTCGATAGCATTCATGTCTTTTCCACGCCCTCAGGGTTCGGAAAAAACTTTATAGACAATTAAGGCTGTTGTATGAGTGTGAAATTTAAGTGAAAACCGTGGTGATAGATTGTTTATTTTAAAATATATAGTAAATTAATTAAACACACCTTGCATCCGTTTCATAACTTTTCACCCCCTTAGGCGTCAAATTTCGAAAAAAAAAAAAAAAAAAAAAACTATATTAAAGTAAGCATTAATATTAAGCAAAAATCGCGTAAATATCTGACGATTCAGTGAGATCGATTTATATCGATCATTAATTGAAAATATATTTTTTACTTTTTTTTACACATATTTGGAGTCGAATTCGGGGAAAATCCTGAAAACATATTTTCGGTCTTTGCGTAAACATTATTCTGAAGCAAATATCACTTCGATATCTCGAATAGTTCGACAATTATGGACGAATAATCGTAAAGATATTTCACGTCTTTTCACACCCTTAATTAAAATTTTTCGAAACGTCTTTAAGTCCTATGTTATATACTCGTATACACATCTAATTTAAGTAAAACTTACGACCATAGTCAGTTGAGTTGGAGCTGTACGGACGAGTAGTAAGAAACACACTTCGCCACATTTTACTCTTTGGGAGTCGAATTTCGAAAAATCAAAAAACTTGTTTCTGGGTATTCACATAAGCATCATTTTGAAGTAAAAAGTAACTCTGTATCTTGAATGGTTCGATAGATATCGATAATTAATCGAAAACACATTTCAGGTCTTTGACCTCCTTAAAGGTTGAATTTCGAAAAACCCTTTAATTGGCCAATATTCATTTTCATGATTGAGCAATTGAGTAAAATTCACGACGATAGGCCGTCGGGTTAGAGCTATATATAATAGACAAATCTTATAAAACACTTTCCATCCCTTTTCACCCACTTAGGGGACGAATTTTGAAAAATCTCTTCTTAGTGCTCGCCTACGACCTGAAGGCAAGCCACACTAAACAATTCACGTTTATAAGTCTAGCGGCTTGGGCTGCAGTTTGATGTGTGTGTGTCAGCCAGTCAGTCAGCCAGTCAGTCAGTCAGCCAGTCAGTCAGTCAGTCAGCCAGCCAGCCAGCCAGTGTTTTCTTTTATACATAGACATCACGTAAATGTGTGGCATGGAATAGGTTGGAAGAGGCTAGTGCATTGAACACAAGGCAGCTAGTAGGACCAAGTATATCAGCATGTAATATGATGTAAGTAATGACAGTAATACACAGTTGATGGAAGCCTATGGTTGCATGTTGGGACCTAGTGCAGGTGAGGTGACAGGAAGGACAGCAGGTTCAGTAGAGCGGAACACACCAGACATATGTCGCCACTGGCTATGTACTGCCTCTCCCACCAACACTATACCTACCTTGACTTGCTACCTCCCAGTCCCAGGGGATACCACAGCTGGCTTCTTCATGTAATTCGCGCGGGAAACCTCCCGGACGTTGCCTTGCGGGTTTTCTCCTGCGCTGCTCCAGTTTCATCTACCCTCCCCCCCTCCCCCTTGTATTCCACGCCTCATCATCCTCACTAGCAATCAAGTGTCATTGTACTCTCAGATTTTAAACTATATCATTAATTCAAATTGTCGTATCAAAATTTTCTCTTCAACAAAGCATAGGATATATTCTTCCTAAACTGCTTAGCACAGATAGAAATATTAATAGTAGTAATAATGGTAAAAAGCTTTCATTAATTTGTCATGCAGAATCATCGCAAGAGGATTCATTTAAAGTTAACATATAATTCTCTTGTAATTATTCTACATGACAAATTAATGAAACACTCCAGTATTTATGGCAAGCAGTTTACCAAGAACTGGGCCAAAGTTATTTTCGCGAGAAGTTCATGGCACCTACCTATGATATAGAAGTTTGTTATTTTAATGTACGAAATGACAAGTCAGCTGGGAAATAACTAATGCCTGCTTGTAAAGTCCACTCCCCAAGTAAGCGAGGCAGTTAGAAGCGATTCCTCCAACAGATGATACCAGGCATTTACTAAGCTGGCCACTTACCAAGGAGGATATGTGTGTAGCAATGTTCCTAACAAGCGTGCTGAATTAAAAAAAAAAAAATGGAAGCATAGTTTAAAATGTGTGTTATTTTCGTAGATAAACATAGTATGAATAAGTTAAGCGGTTTAGCGTAAAAAAAGAATACGCGTGACACGCTGTAAGGCCGTCCATGTGCCCGTCGAGGACTCCTCTTGATTAAGCGAGCGATTTCCTCTCTATTTGTTTAGTATGTCCACACTTGAGACAATGCCTATACATTTGTAAATATACTACATCAAAACCCTCACTTCAATGACCTTCTCAACATTGTTCTAAACAAGGATACTGATAAAGAATCCATTTTCGATGTGTGAGAATGCTTCCTTCTAAGACTTTATGAATGTAATTACATTAAAAACACGTATTTGTATGACGAAATATATTCTGAAAGTATTGCATCTACTGTCACGGAAGTAGTCTTTCAAGAACATAATGCAGTTTCGGTGCCTTCATCCAGCAAGAACTTCACCAAGCCTGGTGCAACACGGACATCGAAGTGCAGGAAGATGAACTAAATGCATAATTTCTACTTAATTCAATCATGGCGTGAATTAGGCCTACTGGGAATACCACAATAAGATAAAACGTATAATGGAGTAAATTCCGTGTGTCTCGTACGCATAAACGGTTGGGTTTGTCAAAAAATAGTGGCGGTAACTAAAAGGGTTTTTAATTTCTACACAGTTAATTTAGTATACAACTATATGTCCCATAAAGTTGACAAGAACTGAGATATTCTCAAAAACTCGATTTTGGCATCATTTTTTCCAAAATAGAGGCGCAGCGGCAAATATACGAGGTGGCAAAGTGAAAATTCGAAAAAAGTACCTCAAAATCTTTTAAGTATGCCAAACATAAAAACTTCCGGTTAACTTTCCTGGTAAAACCGGACTACTACCTGCATTCTCTATCGCTGGACAACAATGGCGGTTAATAATACTGTTACAAGTTTGAGAGCACAAACATCATATGTGGGCAATTCCCACGAGTTCTTTGGGATAGAGGTCTATAATTACAAATAAAAGAGTTAAATTAAGAACTGGATTTAATAGCTCACAAAGCTACGAAATACACAAAACAGTAATCAACTAGAACTCTTGCAACACAATTAGTTATGCACACAATTACTCCTGTGTCACAGACACGTTAATTAACTTTGACAATTAAAGCACAAGAAAAGTCTACCATCAATTAATTAAACACTATAAATCACAATAAAATTCAGTCGTATATCCAATCAACAGTATTTCTAACAATGACAATGTACAACCTTATCAGTCCGAAGTGGTGATGGCTCACCATGTGCTGCGCAGCACCCCGAGTGCACCGCTGTCTTCACTCTTGAGGTCTTCTGTTCGACTCCCGTCGCGCACCTCCTCTTCGCCTGTCAGCCCGCCGCAGCAGTCCTCTTGTATCGCCAAACACTGCTCCGAAGGTA